>VZSC01009074.1:282810-327378 GCA_013398225.1 Steatornis caripensis | reverse complement strand
AAATATCTAAAGGGTGGGTGTCAAGAGGATGGGGTCAGACTCTTCTCAGTGGTGCCCAGCGACAGGACAAGGGGCAATGGGCACAAACTGGAACACAGGAAGTTCCACCTGAACATGAGGAGGAACTTCTTTACTGTGAGGGTGACAGAGCCCTGGCACAGGCTGCCCAGAGAGGTTGTGGAGTCTCCTTCTCTGGAGATATTCAAACCCCGCCTGGATGCATTCCTGTGCAACCTGCTCTAGGCTAACCTGCTTTAGCAGCGGGGTTGGACTAGATGATCTCTAGAGGTCCCTTCCAACCTCTACCATTCTCTGATTCTGTGATTCTATGATTCATTATAGCAACTCGGATTAAGGCAGGGAAAATACGTGCTAGTTACTTGCCGGTGCTTCCCCAGAAAAACAAGGGAGCAAGTAACACAGCGCTCCTCTCAAGACTGGGCTGTGCAGGCACGCTCAGTGGGATAACTTTTAAAGCTTTGGGCAAGCCATCGTGTTTGCTAACCCCTGCCCAAGCGGTGCAGATAGTGCTGGAGCTGGAACCCAAACCAGCTTGTTTTTCAGCTGGGATGTTTTTTTGTTGTTGTTTTCTTTTTTTTCATTTGTCTCAGTGAAGCCGATGTGTCTTTTATCATTAATTTCAGTGTTGTGGCTGAAAGCCACACATAGAAAACAATGTCCACGTGCTTTCCAGAACAGACTTTAGATTTTAAGGTTCTTTTAGTCAGTCGCCAGAGAGTTGAAAATATACTCTTAGATAGCTTTGTAGCAAGCAGACAGATATTAAAATTTTATTTATGTTCACTTTTATTGTTTGTGTCTGATTGCTGTATTATTCTCATGTAAATAATTTTTATATCATGTCTTATTAATTATAAAACATATGAATTATTAATACCCCTTCCTTAACATTGACTCGGAAGGCTGAATATGTAGACATCTGAGTTTGCCGACCTGGTTGAGAATCTGACTGATTTATTCTCATGATATGGAGAACTTGATCAGGTTTTAGTAGCTTTCTATTTGGATTTTTTTGACATCTTTTTACCTGCCCAGCCACGTGCCATTAAATCGCCTGCAACTATGAGAAGAAGTTTAATCACAGATATCGAGGGCCTGAAAGAAAGCATCTTGTTCAGAGCAGGGGCTGTGCTAAACATGAGGTCTTAAGTATACATACCCCAAGTCAAATTGAAGTCAAATATTTAATGCTTTTTTTCAACCGGCTGTTCAGTAACAGCCCAGAAGCACCTGCTGGAATTGAATTAACTAGATACATATTTTATTATAGAAAAAAATTCTCAAGTTTTTTCTGCAAACTTACAACCTCAGTCTGGATAAATACCTGCCTAGGTCTGGAAAAGATGCCTGACTTTGTTACTGGGCTGCCTTTGCTATTTGTCCTGTTGCATGCAGCACTAGCAGTTCCTGTTCTTGTTTGATGCTTCGGATGAACTGCATCAAATTCAAAGTTTAGTTTGCTAAACCAATGGTCATCTTGATTAAATGCACACTATAAATATGGGTTTGGGTGCTCCTGGCTTTGGCATGTGAACTGATTGGAACGAGTTGTTGAAGAAGAGTGTAGCCCAGAGACTGATAAGAAAAGTAACTTCTCTGTGCGTGGATGACCATAGTTGGATTTTATTTTCTGAGGACTGAATTAATCTGTACTTACTGTGTGGTGTTGTAATGCAGTACTGTCGACCAGAACAAGCAAAGTTATTTTGTTTTCGTTTTTAATACCCAAAGGTATTAACAATATTTTCCACAAGCATTCATTTTAAATACATCATATTTTGAAAAATAGCTGACCATCGCTAGCTCTACTATAGTCACCACATAGCTGATTCAAGAGTTTCTACGTACAAGATATTCATTAAGCCTCAAAATTTGTCGTAATTTCAAACCAGATGGCGCCTCTTACTGAAATGACCTCTTATATTGGCCATCAGTGAAATTACAAGGAACTTGGCGAGTACTACCTGGCAGCTGGCACAGATGAATTGCTCCTATGTCATCATACCTAAGTATTGTTTAATATTTTTCTTTAAAATTTCCAGGCATAACTCTATAGGCTTAAGTTTTTTGTACAGTAAAATCAAACTTCTACATTGTGAATCCACATAGCAGGTCAGCACAGGGAGGCTGCTATGCTGTTAATCCACTCTCTTGTTAGTGCACATTAATACCCCACGTAAACAAGCTCTTAATTAAGCTGATTTCAGTGTAAGTCATTTCCACAAGATGAGCTTGCGTCCATGACCGTAATCAGAGCATAAATAAAGCTTTAGATACTCCACCTAATACCAATCATTCAACCGCTTCTGAATTCGATCCATAATTTTCTCTCCCTACCCATTGAAGGGGACCTCCCCCTGTCCTCCTTTTTTAACCACAATTTTTTGTCTTCTGCATTGCAATCTTTATTAATCTTACCAGCTGGAAAGCAGAAACAGATGGCTCTAATTATTTGGACATAATTTTATCACTGAGTATCGAATTACAAAAGCTTTTATAGATAACTTTCTGCATCTGTTAAGTTTTCCATCTTTATTTGGGGAGAAATAGACCAAGTTTATTTTTAGATCCAGTGCCTGCTTGCCTCACGAGCTAGTTGAGGGACAGCTGTTTATCCTCCACTTGCCTGCAGACCTGTTAGGTACCCTGCCAGGAAAGCCCTCCAAGCAGCTACGTAGGTGACAGTGTTTTGATGTTGTAGGCGCATCTCATATAAGGGTAAGGCCCCATCATGATTTCTGTGATTTGTCACATCCAACATCTCACGGAGTCAAAACGCAGGTGATCGTAGCCTTAGCTCAGAAGGAGCCAAACAAAGTGAGTACAGGATAGGCAGGTAGGCCAGAAGCTGCCCTGCTGCAATTACTGGCATCTTCATGAGCTGCTCGTTTGCATGTCTGTTTTTGAGTGAAACGATCCAGTCTTTCTGGATGGTGTCTTTAAAATCTTCACTTAGGAAATAGATGTGTCTTCAGCAGAGTGCCTGGGATTCTGTCCCAGGACCACAAACAGAGGGAGGCAAAGCCAGCCTGGGGGAAAAACGGACATGTGAACACATCTCGCGCGAGCCCCTGAAAACTCACTTCACCCATTAAAGGTTCAATATATTGGTTGAATAAAATGTAATGCTGCCTTCATTATCTCGACGTCAAATCACACCATTAAAGAGAAGGAGCGAGACTGGCTCATATAGGACAGGCTTTTCATTTTACATTATGTGGCTGTGACGATACTGAGCACACATAAACACAATTATTGAGGTAGATGTGCTGAATCCAGGGAAGCTGTGTATTACCATGGCAGTGTGAAACAGCCGAAGCTGGGGGATCATCTCACAGGGTGTCTTTTAACTTTGTAAGTTCTCCGATTGTCTTCTTAAGGATTCCGAGTTCACTGTTAACAAAATGAAAACGTATAGGCTGAAGTATAACTGCACAGTGTACTCCAGCATTAGCGAGTAGTGGCATGAGATGGACCCAAACTCTGTGCTTTGCTAAGTCCGAAAGGCAGGACCCTTCCACTAGTATAAACAGATATTTTGCTGATTTGTACCAGCTGTCTATGTGTACCATGTCCACGACCATACATCATTTTGGTGCTAAGAGAGGCTAATATAGACATAATCCGGTAAGACACAACAGTGACTATAGCAAATGCAACCTGCCGTACTTAGCTGCTGTCCTGCTTACCAAGTCCCTGGAAAGATTTGTAATAGTTATTTGGGTTTTCTGAAGTCGGAAAGAGTCACAGCAACTTGGAATATTCTCCTATAGTTTAATTCTATTGTTATTACTTGGGAGAAACCAGAAGTACCAAAAAAATGCATAGAGTGGTAACAGCTTTTGAGAATATCAGCAAAAACCAGCTTCTCAGTAGAGACTGTCATCAAGCTTAGAATTTTTTTTTCATATTTCTAGTCCTCATCTTCATACAGTAAAATACTTCCATTAGCAAGTGTTTAGCTTGTTAATCAAAATTACCAAAAAGGACGGGTTCTCAGAGGTGATACTGTAGGAAAAGAGAAAGAGCTTAAATTTTGAGACTATCTTAAAGCCTTGATGATACTGATGGTTTGACTCCAGTTGGGTGTTGTTCTGTACTGAGAACAGGTCTGTGTTAGAAAAGCAGCATTTGCTCAATAGAGTAGATTCTTATATTCTCAAGTTTTGTATTGCGAAATTATGCCAAATTAGTAAAATAAATTATGAGTAAAATGAGGTATAAATTGTCTTTGATTAGGTTGCGCTATTTGTACTGGTTTAGCTTGTTTAATTTAGAAAATTTCCAGTGGCTTAATGAAATTATTTTTTATCAAAGATGAGGACTTCCGTTGAAATATATGTACACACACACAGAGATATGCACATTTATCTTCTTAGATCCAACTTACAGCGTTATAAATGTTTTGTCGTCTTTATCAGCTTGCCACATTTCATACAGCTGGATGCCTGCCATGTCCTGCCATCTCAGGGTAACACGGACAGAGTGAATAAGTAGCCATCTTTTCATTTAGATCTTAAAGTTGTTCTTACTGCTATTAACATTGCAGCCAAAGTGGCTGTGGTATTTTATGGATTCCTGTGAAGACAAAATCCCTTCTCCAAAGCCTGTGCAATCTAAACATCCCTCACTTTATCTTCTCGCTGAGACTGCACGCTCTGCGTAATCCCTGGTGTTTATTGCCTTCCAAATTCCACTCTGTAAGCATCAATAGTTTATATTTCATCCAGTAGTGCCAGCAAACTGTAATCTGAGTTTACAAATTTGTCACATGAGACATTATTCATCTCTTGACACAGCTCGCCACCCGTAACTGAATAAATGAGGCCAAAATGTTCCAGTCAGCTTCTCCTCAGCAGAGAGATAAGGCAAGACACCTTTGGGTATGAAATTCATAGTCCATTTCTCACATGAGTTTCTGCAACAGTGAGTTCCCATATAGTGAAGTAAAGTGTAATACATACGACAGGCAAGTACTACTTGCCCTGAATTACAACGTCTATATAATACTCCTCTGTATAATAACCCTCTACATAGGCATAAATCCTGAGCATACCTAACAGATAAGCTGGAAATAAAGAAAAAAAAGGAACCTTTTCCTTTGTCCTCAGTTCAGCCTCTTCGGTATGCATTCGCAGAAACGAGGCAGGGTTCCGATTTAATGCGCTCGAGCTACTAAGAAGATTAGGTTTGAGGGAAGAGGAAAGGAGTTTTTAACACGGTTAAATTGCGTGCCCTGGCAGCCCTGCTCTGAAAGTATGGTGCCGTCTGTGCCTGGTGCCACCACACGGCCACAGCTGCGTTTCCTCACTGGCCGCCTCCCTGTGCGCTACCCGCTCTTACATCACCTCTCACACCTTTTTCAAGGGTAAATGCTACACAGGCTGATGTTTTTTCTTGCTGCCTAATTGCTGGGAATAGCAGTGACAGCTCCCAGCAGGCAGATGCTCCCTTTCATTTCTTTGTACTTTTACAGCGATGTTGCCTTTGGTGAAGTGTCACGTTGGCTGCAGCCATCCTATTATGGGTAGAGTCTGTGAGAACACTGAGAATGCTTGAAAGCAGCTTTCTGCTTTGAAGCCATAGCTTTTGTACCATTTACTACATCATTTCAGCCCCAGAAGCTTTGCTGTCAGCGTTTCTGCTCCAGACCCGTTGTTTTGCCAATGCTCAGGGTGTGCTATGCATCTCACCGGGCTCTCCCTATCAGCAAATGCAACCCGCGCCCGGGAGCACCCGCCGCGGGATCGCGCAGTTAAGGGGATAACAATGCCCACAGCTATAACTGTTGTACGAGGGGGGAGCTGTGGGGTGCGCGCTTCACAGATGAATGAAGAATGATAGAAGGCAGAAAGGAGAAGCAGCAGTATGGGAAATTAGGAGCTAGCAGCAGGGGGAAATGAAAAGACTGTTCTCATCATTTTCAAGTGGCTACTTAAATACTACCAGTATAGTTATAATCTTTAACAAGCTCTATCATCCAGCTCCTCTCCCACAGGCCAAAACCAGCCTTGTCCCTCATCCCGCACATCACTGAGATGCACAGCGGCGAAATGTGGCAATGCACAGTAGGACCTTAGCTGTGATGATGTGCCATACCTTTGACTAAACTGTCCAGATCTGACCGCGTGTGTGAGTGCTCTGCGTGGCTTAGCTGCTTTTGACTTGGTAAATAAGAATTTCCGTCTGGCAATTCAGACTCCTCTCATTGAGAATGCTAATGAGAGCTGAGTGGATTAGCTGTAGGCTGCCTTGCTGCTGGATTTAGCTGGTGATAAATCTGAATTTGTTTAAAAATAAGAAACGATACGTACAGAGTTGGTGGAGTTTTATTCATGTGCTGGAGATAAAGAGCAGTAAAAGAGATGTCAAGATTATTTAATGTATTTGTGCTTACACAGGCGATGCTACTGCTGCTGTTTTACCTCTGGTCTCCTACATTTTCCATGGGAATTCCCAGGTTTTGCAGCACTGTAAGTTAGTCGATAGGGAGCTTAGGGAGACCCGGAGGATTTGATGTTTCTAAGGGTAGGACTTGATATCAGTGCTCCTAATAAAACCAAAGTATGATGGGCTATTCCTTATCGAACTGAAGTTTGTGTTGTCAGCTAGCTGTGTGACCCAAAGTGCAACGGTTACCCAGAGCAAGTTTGATGCCAGCACATCTTTGCCTTTTTCGGGTCATCATCGTAACTTCCGTAGTGTTTATCTCCAGCCTGCTTTCCCTGTTGTTTTTTTTTAACATAAATATGTACTGTTTAAGTAATGAAGGCTACTCGAGGGAAACTTGATTACAGGGGATGTGAAAAGAGCTCCAAAGTGTGTATTTGATTTGCACGAACTGTGGAAGGGAATCCTCTGCCTTGCTTCAACAGGCTGAGCATGTGTCACCTGGAATAACTGTCCTGAATGGGCTAAGCTTTTCTTTTCCTCTGTTTTCCGTTCAGGGTTTGAACATGGGCACCCAGGAACACACTGTGACGAAGGCAGACATCCCTGACCATGTTCTTTACACTGTGGGATCATGCGTGCTCATTATTGGCTCCATTGGCATCATCGGAAACCTCCTAGTTCTCTACGCGTTTTACAGGTACAAAAAAATCCGTTTACGGTTAATCTGACTGGCCTTGACTTTCATGTGTGCCTGTGTGCAGACATTCTGCATTGGTTCCCTCCTGGATTAAATCTCCAAGCAAAGGCTGATGGCAACAAATATGGGGAGAAGGCAACCCCTCCACATGGACGTCACTGGTAACCTCAGTGCAAATTCCTCATGTTTTAAGGAATCAAAGAAAATGAGAAAATAAATGCCTTGTTCTATAAACTAATTCCAGTTGAAAGTTCAAAGAAGGGTTTAATACTTGTAATGATAGAAACCCCAGTCTCCCTGTTGCCAGCTTCTTCACTCACCCTGTAGAATTTGCAGAAATACTTGACAAAAACCGACGCTCTTCCCAGCAGCCCGGATGTTCTGGAAAGACCAAGCAAGCAATGCGCTACATGAAACGAGCTCATGCCATCAGTGTATTCCCTGCTTCAAGCAGGTGATAGAATTTCTGTCAGTTTGTGTGCTTGCTTGGCTCCTGATGGTATAACACACAGCTAAAGCTGTTGAAGCTAGAGTATGTAAAAATCTCATGGGGAAAAATAAATAGCCGCCTTCTGTCCCACACTGTGATGCTGGATTTCAAAATCCTCCTCGCTCACTGCTCGCTGTCATCATGTGTGTTGATGCAGAGGGAGCTTCCGATGCTAGAACCACCCGCGGGGTTATGAGCCAAGCATTAATTTCCTATTCTTAAATGTTTAAGACAAATAAACCAGTTATTTTGAATAACTGGCTTTTAATACGAGACAGAGGAGAAACTGAATTCCCTGCAAATGTAGATACCTTCATGATTTTTGAAATACAGTGCAAGCTCTCCATTATTCTTGAAATGTGTTTGTTTTAGCTAGTGTAATAAAGACATTCAATTGTCAGAGTAGGAAAATCTCCATAGGCAGACGAGCACCTGTGAAGGTGTGAACTCTGCACCCTCTCTCACCCGGTTGTGCGGGCAGTTATGAGACCCAAGATTTTGTTATAATTGCAGGAGCACTGAGACGCTTTCTCAATTTCTTTTTCGGTATTTCTTTATCAGCATGAGCAAAGAAATTGGTGTTAGCTGCGAATACCGATATTTTAAAGCACATCAGAAAGGCCTCAGTTGTACAACTTCCTACACTGAAGGAGGCATTTGGGGGGAAAGAAACAATTATTTCAAACTATTGAGAATTACTGCATGCAGGTTGCAAGAACAAAGCTATTTATACAATTCCAATTCCTCCCTATGTCTCACGGTGTGCGCCAAGTCACCTCTTTTTGTATTGTGTTTACCTAACACTGTGAAAAGTCCTGAACTCAAACTCTAGGTATCAAAGCTCTTTACTTTGCCGTGCAACCAATACAGTGGTTCACGTTGAGGGACTACTAGTTCAGCAGTACACCTTCTCAGTATACCCCTCAAAAGGACCAGTTTTAAGGTAGATTTGAGTGAGCTGAACTCACAAATTAATTTAACTTTCATAGTGGGATATAGTATTTGATGAAAGCAACAAGAGTATATTCAATCAAATAACCCCAAGTAAAAGTGTAAGATTCTTTGTCATGTTACCAGTATCTTTATTCCTCTTAACCAGAGCTAAGGGTAATCTTGAATGCTAGCTGAAAGTTTCCAAGGAGGCTGTAACTCCAATATCCCTAAGAAGTAAGACTACATGAGTTGGTAAGATGCGGGGAATAAAGATGGAAGCGATGTGATCCTGGTCTTGTGCACTGCAGGACACACTCAGCGCTACTGCACTTACAAGGAACTGCTCTTCTGAACAAATTCAAATTTTTTAAGATAGATAGCTGAAATTCTCCTCAGTTTGAAGATGACACAATCCATTTTATCCTTCCCTGCTCCTACCAGTCATCATTTTGAAATGACGACATCTGTAGCTGCAGTAATTGACTGATGATTAGCGATTGATTGACTGCAAGTAACCACCAATTCCGATCTGGGTAGTATTTGTTTATGCTAGTAAGCAAAGTTATAAAGTTAACTGTTCGCTTTGTCCGTTTAAAATCACGTATTTCTCATGTTTTTAAGCAACAAGAAGCTGAGGACACCCCAAAACTACTTTATAATAAATTTGGCTGTGAGCGACTTCCTGATGTCGGCTTCTCAGGCACCCATGTGCTTTGTCAACAGTTTGCACAGAGAGTGGATACTTGGAGATATAGGTACTTTTCAACACTAATTTGTACCTTACCAGCTCTACGCCATCTGCAGCCTATTTTAGCTATAACAGTCTTGGCTTGTGCCTGGAGAGAGCAGCACAAGACTCTTGAGTGACAACCCAGGTTTTTGACGTGATCAGTCAGCATGATGGCACATGTTTTGTGTTACAGGCTTCATTCTTTCATCTTACTTATTTCAGAAAGAAAGGAATGAACATCAACATGTAATCATGTTACCCTTTAGATTGTAAGGGCAGATGCTATGGCTGAAGATGGTTAGAAAATTTTATTGAGTCGTAAATATTTTTTTCTGTATTAGTTTAAGAGGAAATTACGATTTTCATTTAGACATGTATGTTAATATCCATTAGCATGCTTCTAGGAATCTCACATTTAATTAAGAGACTTAAATTTTAACAATAGTCAGTTGAGGACTCACTCTGCAAATTTAAGCTCCTTTCTTTCCAACTGCAAGAGAGAAAATGAGATACATGCTCAAATTATAGGTGAAATGTGAGTATAGCAAGTTCCTCAGAAGGCCCGATGCTCTGCTTGGTATTGCTTATCACATCATTGGGTGAAAATTTGCACCAAGTGGTGGCTGTGTATTGGTGGAGCAAGCCCAGAGACCGTGTATTATTTAGCAGCACAGAAAAGGGTTCTTTAGTTTGAGGATGTTTTCAGTCTTGCTCATTCCCTTAGATAAAATCACTGTAAATTATCATGTTGCCATAAATGAAACAATCGATTTGGGTTGAATGGGATTTGGTCCTTAATTGCAGGTTACTTATAAAGATTTTAGAAGTAGCCTGCTTTTTTGATTGCCTCCCACTCCCCATGGGCTGTTGTCTATAACCACATGGGGTGATGCAAGCTCTCAAAGAATGAATGATCATTTGACACAGGTTTCTGAATTAAATTAAGGACACTGTAAATTTACAAGTTCCCGTCTGCTAGTGCAATGCCTGAATGTGAAGAGAGGGGAAAAAAAACGTGTTTCATGTAAAAACTGTCATTTTTTTAAAAAGTGCTTCTATTAAATACAGGAGCTAGAGCTACGTTTTACAGCTGGTCTTTTAGCCATCAAATTTAAACTACTTCTACATTTTTAAGCCACATAAACCAAAGTAATTTTTTGAAATACCCATCTCTCATTAGCAGACAGATGTCTGCTGCAGCCTGTTAAGATCAATATATTGGGCAGCAGTCCAGGGAAATGTTAACTTTAATTAGATTTAATTTTCTTTGAGGCAGTTTTCCATTGACAAAATGTCCCCAGCCACAGTGGCGAGTAGGACTTGTTAACATATGTTTGTATTTTCTTAATATTTGTGTTTTTTCTAATAAGCATTTAATAACTATGAAATTGTGAGGCTAAGAAAATTCTTCTTATGGGAGAGAAGTCCGGAGCCAGGAAAAAATTGGGAGATTTATCATGTCAGGCTCTGAGAGAAAACATGGGTCTGTTTTAAGAAAATCCCTGACATTGCTATTTTCTGCTTCAGGCTGTGACTTGTATGCTTTCTGTGGAGCACTCTTCGGAATAACCTCAATGATGACTTTATTAGCTATTTCTGTTGACCGCTACATTGTGATTACTAAGCCCCTGCAATCCATACAGTGGACTTCAAAGAAACGCACCATGCAGATCATCGCTGTCGTGTGGCTGTACTCTCTGGGATGGAGCGTGGCTCCGCTCTTTGGGTGGAGTATGTCGTCTGCTCTCTCTCTCTTCTAGCGTTCCCTATGTGCTCTGTTTTAACCTTGCTCGAGGTATAAAAAAACCTGAGGTTTTTTATAAGTTCTCGGGTGGATGCCTAGCCACCACCTGATGGCTTGTTGTCGTACAGTGTATCTGCACCTATTACAGTGCAGAAACCCTCCTCCCCACTACCCCCGGGTTATATTCAAGCAGAACAAATTGCAGATGGAGATTAGGTGTATCTGAGAGTCTGGCAGTCAGGACCTCCTCTCCACGTGTGCACTCACGTTCTCAGACCCCACATATAATATGTCCGGCACAGCTCTTGAAGGCTGTGTATACAGTATGGAGTTTCAGTGCTCAGTTATTAGATCAGCAACTGTGCAAGCTTTGGGTGTATGCGTGAGTAATGTTTTCTATCTATTTCATAGGTTCCTATGTGCCCGAGGGCTTGATGATATCCTGTACATGGGACTATGTAACCTACTCCCCTGCAAACAGAAGTTACACCATGATTTTATGTTGCTGCGTGTTTTTTATTCCCCTGATAATAATATTTCATTGCTATTTATTTATGTTCCTGGCCATAAGACGTACTGGCAGGTAAGCAATGTAGGTGAAATAAGTAAATCTCCCGTTTCTTGTATTAGAAGATTTTCTCAATTTCTTCAGCTGCAGAAAAATCTGAATTGAAACTGGAAATAAAGCGGCAGATCATTAACAATTTTAAGTGGAGAAATGTTTTTGCCAATGTAAAAACTGGAATAGATGTTTGTATTTTGGAGAAGGGAGAGAAGTCTCTGGTGGTTCTTATCTTATCCCAGAGTGTGGTACATCAGATAATTTGATAGTTTGGATTATTCATATTTCAGATTTGCAATACAAGGAACACAGTCCTTATGCATTCCAGCACAGTTTTCAGCCCCAAAGGATGATAAATCGCATGTAGCAATGGAGGCATCATCTGCCTTTGAGCCGCTCTGTAAACATAACTGCCCTCATATTTTTGACAGTTTTATTTAAGGCAGGCATCTCAGAAAACCTTGTGGTTCATCCAAGCATCACAAGCGCATGCACAGTATCTGGCCGTGTTTATTAGGACACTTTTTCCCCAAAAAAATTCTTGGTCTATATTTGAAATAAAAAATCAGCAGGGTGTTAGATCTGTAAAGTAACCTCATTCTGTCAGTTATTTTTCTCTTAATGAGCACATGGCTGTGGTCTGATCCAACACCAGCTGGAGTTGCGAGTCCTTCCCACTGCTTGCAGCGTCATCAGCTCTGATGGCTTTTCTCTGCGCATATCTGCGGGCGCTTGTTGAAGTAATTTGGCTTCACAAGGCTAAATTCTGTTTTTACAAGCATGTTCCGTTGTATGCCTAAATTGAGGTTCTTACTGAACTCTATCTTTTGGCCTTGGTCTTGGTTTTTACTAGCTTTGTCTATGCGTATTTGATAACAAGCGAAGGAGCACAGAATGCATCTTTAAAACAATGATGTCTTGTACACCCATGAAGCACAGCGGCCACAGGATTTTTTCTATGCCTTTTGCTCACTAATACCGTTAACTTACTTTATGAGTATGTTCACGGTGCACCACGAAGCAGTTTGTTACCCTGCTGGCAATTGCTGCCTTCCAGCCTGAAACATGCCTTCGTTTAACAACACTGATATGTAAAAAGCTGTTATTTCTATGCTAAACTATATAAAATGCTAAACCATATAAAACAATGCTTTTAATAAAGCGTGGGGTGTTTGTCTGATGTGAGAAGAGAATTTGATGGGACATTTTTTGTAAAAAATATTAGGACTGCCTGTTGTACTCCCCCCTGAAAATACTCTTCTCCAGTGACTAAATCTGCAGGGAAGTAAAAATGTCTCTGTAAGGAAGGGTCTGGGGCCAGGTTCTTCAGAGCAGTCGGGGTATTCCAGCATGATGCCTCATGAGCTAGAATTTCTACAAGCTGTTCCTCCCTCAAAAAGGAAAAACCATAAGATTTGAGTTTTGCATCCAGCTGTGCCTTTGCTTGCTCCACCTCTGAGAGCAACGAAGGGCAAGGGGTACCAATTTCTTCACTCTCCAACCTGAAACCCTCCCTGTGTTAGGATGAGGACATGACAGTTCCCTCCTGTAGTCCTAGGGGTTCTTCTGGCTCAGCCCCACAGGCAAACAAAGCTCAGACAGAACGCTTGGGACCGTTTCATTACATGAATTACCTTCTAGAGTTTTTAAATATCAGAGGACAAGAGAAGAGTTGGAGCAGGGAAAGATGAAATCTACTTAATGTAGCATGTTGCTTAGAATGTGCTAGAGATGTTGCACCTCACTTCTTTGCCCTCCTGCTGACATACCTGTATTTTTCTTCTCCTCACAGAGATATTCAAAAGCTGGGCTCCTGCAGCCGGAAATCCTACCTCTCTCAGTCCATGAAGAATGAATGGAAACTGGCAAAAATTGCTTTTGTGGCCATCATTGTGTTTGTCTTGTCCTGGTCTCCATATGCTTGTGTCACTTTGATTGCTTGGGCAGGGTAAGTGGAATCGTAATCCAAAGAGCGTGGGTCATTCTGAAATATAAATATGATTAGTACTGTCACCCAAAATAAACAGGTCTCCCTTTTGAAAGGGCTTTAAAAAGTTACTACATTGCAGGTGATATCACATTCTTCACTATATCCTTGTGGAGAAAGCCAGAAAAGGGATTATTTGTCTATGTATTTTAAAACTATTAAGACTTTTTTTCTGCAGTTTTGTTACACATCATTTCCTCTCCCCGGTGATACTTTCTTTGTATGAACTGGAGGAGTTGCCTCTCTTCTCTCCTCATACCTGTTCTCTCAAGAAGCTTCCTCCATACGCTGCTACCTCTGGCAGAGGGCAGAAAAGAGGTTGTATTCCCCAACAGGCACCTCTGAGCTCCCATCTTGCTCCAACCGCTCTCTGCTCCAAAGGGACCTGTTGTCTTGTCAGTGCATGTTCTTGAATTCAAGGTCAGGTTGGACAGGGCTTTGAGCAACCTCATCTAGTGAAAGATGTACCTGCCCTTGGCAGAGACTTTGAACTAGATTATCTTTAAATGTCCCTTCCAACCCAAACCGTTCTGTGATTCTGTGATATTAATTGTGATTATCCTGCGCTGTCATTGATCGCATGTGACTGACTGTGGGAGCTTAAAGTCAAGAGAAGAATGTTGGTTTCATGCCACTTCCAGTCCTCTCTCCCTTCCGTAGTGTTTGCAACTGAGTCATTGACATCCATTACTGTGCAGCACAGATGTTTCTGCTGAAAGATTTTTAGGTTTGATTCTGTTTTCTTTTTTATCGCCATTCCCTTTTCCCAGATGGTCACAGTGGGTGTTGTTTTGGTGGGGTTTGGAGGGGTTTTGGCCAAGTGTAGAAACAGGGAAGGTGATTCTTTGTGTTCCTGGTCATCCTTAAATAGATAACTAATTACTTGCGTGTCTTTCATCTTCTGTGCATGAATGAAACAAGTACACGCTGTCAAATGCAAGCCTTTCATCTAAGCAAAGAATGCATTTGAAGGAATTAACATTTCAGGAATATTTCTTATAAAGAAATCACAGCACAAAAGCAATCAAAGAGAGTAACGTGTTTTAGTAATTCTGTATTAATCCATGGCATAGCTCTGTGTAATGTTTTTGCTTTGTTTTAGTCGAGCCAACACTCTAACACCATATTCCAAATCTGTGCCAGCAATTATTGCCAAAGCTTCTGCAATCTACAACCCCATCATATATGCAATAATTCACCCAAGATACAGGTACAGTAAACATATAGGTATGTGTATAACTGTACATGCAAATGTGGTTTTTACAATGAAAGAACTACCCTCATTCCCTCAGCCTCACCCCATGCAGTGTGCGCTCCCACCCTGCCCTCCACGTGAAGGGATCTGGGTGCTCAGACCCTGCATCGCGTCCGCCTGGTACAGGGCAGCCCAGACATGGAGCTCCAGATGTGGCCTCAGGGGTGGCCAACAGAGGAGAACAGTCCCTCCCTTCACCTTTCTTCCCCCTCACAACCCTGCTCTGTCCTGTGGAGCTGCACAACACTGTGACTGACAGTAGAAGGAGGTGATGCTCAGGGACACCTTTGCCATTTCAGGGATGGCTGCTAAAGAGCACTCTCCAGATAATACGTCCCAACTAGCAAGGCTCAAAAATCGTATCATCACTAATTTAAGAAGTTATATATGCATATGTTTGAGATTTGTTTTTCTGAAGCACCTAAGTTATTTTCTTGACACCAACTTCAGTACTAATGTAAACAAATTGCTGGTCTTTGGGAGAAGCTCTCTAAGACGCAAACAGCATTTTCATAGTAGTTCTGTGCAAAGTGAGAGCCGTAGGAAGCCAGTGATCTGGACAGAGCTCCCTGCAAATGAGAGAGTTTTCCAAACATACTGAAAATACTGCTTTTTCATTGCCAGACTTGCTAACTTTGGTCAACAAGTATTTGCCTTCGGCAAATAACGCAGACATTTCTGAAATACCCTACTTTGTGGAATAAAGTATCTTCTGAAGGCTGTTTAACTTCGCTGTTTCAGGGGAGAGCCTTTCCATTCTTTACCTTTTTCAAAAATATTAGCTTTGACTTAAAAAAAGGTTTTACGCTGCATTAATGGGGTTCAATGGGCAAAAGGTAATGTTGGTCGCTCTGAAACACTTCAATGTTTTTTGCAGATATGAAATATTTCCGAACCTATGCCTTCATAAGCAAATTGTACTGTATTTTAAATCTACTTATTATTACAGGTATCAATTACTGTATTTTTTAGACCAGAACACTGTGCCAACCCAGCACAATTTCACTAACAAATACTCAAACACTATTCAGTCTCAATAAGCTATATGGTTAGCCAACCTTTTTTGCATTTTTATTCCCTTCTCAAGCCTTCCACAGACAGTGAATGAGTTTCTGAGCTGAAAGGTATGAATTTTGCTTTTTACTCAGACCCTCTGACTGCAGTAAGGTAAGGAATAGAGAGTATAAAGATAATTTGTTCCCACAGAGTAGATGGTTAGAAAGATAAAAACACATTATAAAGAAAGATTTCCGTACCATCGCTCTGGTGGGAAACTTACAAGATTAGGTGAATAGAATAATTTAATATAACGTAAAAGACACTCCTCCAAAGAATCAGAAACCTTTCCCTTTGCAGAAGAAAGTCCATTATGATCTGCTTTAATAACTTCTCTAGAGCATCCCTATTGGTCTCCAGAGACCAGCTCAGCCTTCCCCAACATTTAGGGAAAGCATGAGTAGGAACCACCTTGCATTTCAGAAAGGTCACTTGGTTTTTGAGCTAGCTAGGACCTGGAGGCATGCGTAGTACGGACACACCAAAAATGATTGCGTCTTCAGCTGTGTGATCCTAAAAGGAGTTACAAAGTACTTTTGCAAGGGAATAAGCAAGATAAAACTTTTTTGAACTCAAAATTTTATTTAGAAATATCCTCCCAGCTTCAGCTGAGAAACGTGTTCACGTACTGGCAAAGTAAGCCACTTCTGTTTAAAACATCTAAAATACTTGGTTTCCAAAAATCCAGCAAAAATAGTTTTTTGGGTTTGGTTTATCTTGGAGTGTTTTATTTGTTTGTTTAATGTAAGGAAAGGGATACAACTGCATTGTGTTCTCAGCCCTATCTCCAGCCTTAGGTGGGCTCCTAAATATTTTTTTTCACCTTCGTGACTCACAGCAGTGTGCTCGGAAGAAGCTATACCTTGCACAGAAGCTGCAGCTCAAGAGTTTGCAATTTCCTCCCATAGCTGTATGTAATGTGTTTTTGAAACACTGGCAGTGAAAACTACTTTATTATGTAAAAGGAGAAGTGCTTGCAACTGAATTGCCGTTCGGTGTATCTCTAGAGTTTTCTGCAAGTCTTTCAAAGCGTATGTATCACAAACGGAGGCTGTGTTGGATGGCATGGTGATAAATGTGATAAATGCATGGACGCCACTAGATGGCAGGGTTAGTCGTCCGGATGAAGTTTGTCTTCCCCAACAAGTGAAAAAGCTGCTAAGATACATTGGCTGAAAACTAGGATTTACGAGCTGGAAATTGAGTTAATTGTATCGAATGTCTGATGAATGATGGTGTGGTTGTAAGAACAGTTAAAGTTTCTCAGAAGACTGGTGGAAATACATCGAGAAACGGTGAAAACGTATCTTTTGTTTGAAAACATCTGCTATCGTAACTAACACCAGGTTGCATCCTCCAAAAACCTGAGTCCATCTTATTTTTTGAAGGCTGTAGAGCATTTTAATTTAGAATAGGAGAATGACTAGGTTCTGATGGCTTGCAGAATTTCAATGAGAAGTTTTGCATGGCTGGCTGACACATTACGAACCTGGTATTTTTTTTCTGATCCACAGCTTTTGTGTTCAGTGATTCCTTATATTATTTTTGCTAGGTCAAGTGAGTGTTTTCAAAGCAGATACTATATAGTGAACTGCTTCAATTAGTCTTTTTCCTACCAGCATTGACTTTTGTAAGTAAGACCATACTAAGAAAAAAAGGCTAGAGTCCAAAACAGGATTTCAGACACTCTCTTAAAAAGTGTTTCATTTTTGTCCCCGCTTCCTAATTTGTATTTCTAGACGTATCGACAAGAGAAGTGTTTATGGAGTTGTTGTGAAGATGTTTCATAGACTTGGGTGCTATCAAGTCAGGAAAAGAAGTCACGTTGGGTCCTTCGTGATGAATCATTCATGTGGTTTTAAAACTTAAAAAGCAGCTACAGTCCACCACCAAGTCAGCTGGTGAAAATACATTGGCAGGAACAACATTGCTTAAACAGTGAATGAGGATTATGTATGTAAAGATCAGCATTTCTGGGTAATTTCCAAATCTTCTAATAATTCATGTTATGCCTTGAAAGTAATTTATCCAATGACGGATAAATGGGCTGGTCTATTCAGGCCCAAGACTTGAGAGTTTGGGCAGGTATGAATTGCCATTTTGTATTGAAACTATTGAACTGAGTTAAATCAAAGTTATTTTCCAGATCTTTCTAGAAGGAGGCATCTAGAAATCAAGACCTAAAGAGTTCAGTTATGGCTCAAACCAATGACGTACCACCACCAAAGCAAGATGCTTTTTTGCACAGAGAATTGCTGTCACTGCATCTTAACGCCTCAACAAATCAGACAAGTCTTTTTGTGAGGTTTCCTTACCTTAAGCAATAGGGAAAAAAAGTATATTACAATGAATGTAACTGAATATGTAACAATGATGTTTGGGCTAGCACTTGGCTTTTAAGAACTGGTCCGAGAGGTTGTTACACACCCCATTGCCCAACCACTCCCCACCAGTACAAAGGAGGAAAACTCCTCTCCCTCATAGGTATTACTGGAAGTAACAAATGTAAGTGAGGAAATGTATGCAAAGTTTCAATTCATAAGGTGTTATTTTGTGGGGGAAGGAAGTTTTCACTCCTTTAACAACCTGTATGTGAGAGAATGTCATTGGCTGTGTTAGAGTTATTGCAGAAACTTCCTTAGATTTTGAAAGTTCTAGGTTTTGTAACCATTTGTTCATAGCAAACAGGGAAATTCTGCATCTCCATGTTCCCAACTTGCTCCCAGGTGAAGCGCAACTGTACAAAAATGATTTGTTCAAAACTGCTCCGTCATAAATGAATAATAATTAATAGTTTTGATTTGCAGTAGTTTCTCAAAAATTTGGTTGCAATTACTACATATTTGACTCTGGGTGACTTTTATTTGAGGGCATTACAAAAATATCATTAAATAAGCACCTCAGTTTATACCTATTTTGTATTTTACACATACAGTATTAAAATTCCCTTCAAAATCTGTACTTTTGTCACAGCCCACAAAATATCCTTCAACAGTCCTCCCAAATACTAGTAAAGTTGAAACTTTGGTCCCTCAAGACATCAAAAATATTCTTATGTTGTCCTTGAAAATTCACCATCAGACATACGTTTCCTGAACCTCCAGCGTGAGGGGGTCTCTACATGAAATCCCACTTGATAAACAGGGTGGCATGTTTTACACCAGCTTGAAGTTACTGAGTAGTTTACAGCCCCAGGTAGGCAGTGGCAGACATCAAAAGCTATGTCTATGTCTGAGGGAAGTGGTTCAGCTTCTCAGCTGGAGAAAACAGATGGCAGCCACTTTTTCAGCACCAGTGTGGGGTCTTCAACATGAAAAGGAACTTATGGGGGCTTGGCATTTTTGTGTGTCCTGTAATCCCTTGCTGATTCTCAAAACATTTTATTATCTACTCAATATTAGCTCTTTTTTTCTTTTTTTATCCAGTGCCATGCGGGCAGCCTCCTGCACCCTTAAGCAGCTCAGTGGGGCTCTGCCAGCTCACTGGCAGGCGTCTCGGCAGAATCAGGAATGACGGTGCGGGCAGAAAGCTTTCTTCAGTCCTCGTCTCCGCTATAGGCGCAGAGCTGCTTGTTCAATTGCCTTTGAAGTTAGAGAGGAAAGACCCAAAGAAGTCTGGTATATTGAGAGTGGTGACGATGCCAAATATTGGGGTTTAGTGGTGGGTTTCTTTTTCTTTTTTTTTTTTGGGTCGGGGGGTTGACAAATTAGTGATCTCATCTTGTGATCCCAGAACCAGGTATCTGAGACTTTAACATGTATAATCTTTTCTGAGAATAGAAATGGTGATTTAAAATGTACCAGCTACTCAACAAACCTGGTAACTATAGATACATCCACTTGACCTGCGTCTCAGAGTAAAGTCAATATACTAATGTCCTCCACTGATCCACAAGTCCCATGCATCAGCTGTTTTCCATATGCCTTGTTGCTGCGTCGCTTCTTGACTCCTTCATTTAGTTTTGTGACAGTATTAGCTTTGTCTGTTGGGCTCAAGTAATGGATTGGGAGGCCCTGGGGAGGTGTTACACCAAAGCAGCACTCTGGCTGGCATCACCCTGCCAGTCCTCCACGGCAGCGAGGAGCAAGGCCAGCTGGCATTGCGCAGGGGAGGCCCTTGGGCTCTTCTGCCCCATGCGGGGCCAGGGCTGGGGCCAGGAGGAATAGGCTTATACAGCCACGACTGAGATTATTATTTAATGCATAAGGCAGGTTTTAAGTTCTTAGGGGCCTAGATCATCCTCCTCTTTGCTTGTACGGAGTGTTAATGCTTCATAGGAGTTTACAGGAGCTGCTGTGACACAAATAAAGAACAATATCTGACTCTTTGGGCCCTCTCCCCCTTCTTTTTTTCCACTTGTGCCTTTGCACAGCAAAGGCCTTTGTACCAGCTGACCTGAAAGTTTTGTAGGTTAACCCTTTAATAAAATCAGAAGCAATAATACTCTTCAAGATATTTTCAATTCTTACTGCTTATCCATGCAGCTCTTCTATACGTGTTTTGACCTGAGGCCCAGAAGCCACCTGCTATTTTCCTTTCAGCCTGTTGAGCAGCTTCCGCTAGATATGCCATGCTGTTTCCACGTAGTCTTTGAGACCTCCTCAATCAAAACAGGAGCCGTGCTGAGGCTGTGGAAAGAGACGCTACTTCCACAGATGATTTTGAAAGCTGTGTTGTCAATGTGCCATTTGGTGGTTTTCTTCTCCCGTTTTTCTTCAGAAAAACCATCCACAATGCTGTTCCCTGCTTGAGGTTCCTAATACGAATCTCAAAGAATGACCTCCTGAGAGGGTCCATAAATGAATCATCATTCAGGACCTCTCTCTCCAGCCATCAGTCTCTTGCTGACAGGACCAAAAGCATTTGCGTTTCATCAGTTTCCACTGGAGAAGCTGTAAGTCTTTTCTTGTTTCCATGAAGGAAAGTTAGTATAATGTTTCTCTGACTCCCCAAATAAGCAACTCTATAAATACATGTTCAAAATTAGAGAATGGAAATTTGGGGGAGGGGGGAGGTAAATTTTTGAGGTCATGTGAGGTCATTTCTACAAAGCCTTTCTGGAAGTTCATATGTGATGATTTCTGATCAGAAAAAGCATCCAGGCCAACATATCTGCGTGGTTCAGATGCTAACTGAGACCATGGATGTTCAGGTTAAATCTTCAATGTGAATTAAAAAGAGCCATTGCCAGGCACTCCCCATGCCACCAACCATTTCCTATAATTCAGTATCTGAGGGAGCTGGAGGACAGGAAAGCAGTCTCCCATCCAGTGTTTTCTAACCTATTCAAAAGCTATCTGGTTATTTTAAAGGAAGTCCGTTTCCTGTAGGACGGGAAACTTTTTTACTTGTTTCCCTGGATTTTAACCGTGCGGAGAGGAAGACTCCCGCACTTGGAGCAAGATGGGGTGTTTCGTAAGCAGCGTACCCCAAGTCTCAGTAAGGGTGGTGACTGAGGGAGGGAGTTAGAAATAAAAAGATCCCTTGGGATTCTTCACAGCCCCTCTCAGCATGACCTCAACTGCCTCTCTGTGTCACAAGGAGCTGGCCTTGCCCACCGAGGTGCTGGGAAGGCAGCTCCCAGGGAGAGAAGGCAGCCACGGCAGGGGCATAAGAAACCTCCCAGAGCGACCGCTGCAGTCGGTAACCTTTCACGAAGGTATAAATCACCGTGACGGGCTGAGTGGCAAACTCCTGGCTCTCCCCTTGAGCCAGGTGGCAGCGGTCTGAGCAAGGATGGGGCTTGGTTATTTGCGTGCCGTAGCCCGCCGGCTGCTGCTTTCAGGGTGCTGTTGCCAAGAGTCAGCCCATGGAGCTGCATTTCAGTGACAGTGTAACTATGCTGAGTGTTTTTGAGAAGACTGGGGTCCTTGATTTGGAAATGGACCTAGGACCACCAGGAAAACCAGCATGGACCCATTCTTGAACAAGATAATTTTGTGCTGAATTTTCTGCTGGAGAATGGAAGTTTTTCCTTTCAGGTAACAGCACCAGGGAGATTTCTGAACTCTTTCATGGCAGACAGGTAGTAAAGCAAACACACCTGAGCAAAATATGCACTGTTCACTGGAAATCAAGCAGTCCTAGCCAATTCTAGCACTGTGAACAGGGTGCAGACAAGAAATTCAGGCCTTCTGACTGCAAAATCAAAAATCAGAACAAAAGAACCACTCTAAGTGCCTGAGGGGAAGGCTCACCGCCTGAGCCCTAATGAAACAAAATTTATCTCATTGCAAAAGACAAGTTACTTTGCAGTCCATGCTGCTGCTTCTTTTTCACATGAACCATACAGCTGCATCAGGTAGACTTCCAGTTAAAATGATTAATTGAGCTTTACTGGAGAGCCTCAGCCATACAGCTTGTGAAGTTGTGACCTGTTTGGGGACAAGGATCCTCTTTGCAACTGTATGTCACGTATCCCAGCAGCATTCCTGGCTATCACTAAACAGCTTACGGATTGCTGTATTACGGACAGGTAATCCTGATGATAAAGATCATGAAATCTCTTAAATTGGTCATATTTTGTCATTCAAAATCAGGAGGGATTAAATACCACACAATGGACAAGCTACTTCTGAGGAGAGACCCGGCCTAGCAGTGACAAGTTTTTTCTATAGTGTTTCATAAAATATGTCTACCATAAAATTTCTTTTAAATTAAAACAATAAATAAAAGAGTGAAAGGCCTCTCTTAGCCTGGGCAAGGTCTTTTTTTAGCATACTGTTGTTCACATTTGAGCCCAAGTGAGTTTGAAGTGTATGATGGGACTCCTGTGGTGTGACGCTACTGTACCACACCGCACAGAACAAGGATCCCCAAATCTGCTTGTCTAGGGTCTCATAGTCTTCAGGGCATGGGAAGAACTTTTATGTTGATATGATTGCTGCTATATTAGGACAAAAGACCTCAATGAGATAGAAAAAAAGAGTGATTCCCTTTGTATGGGCTATGAAATTTAGCATTAGTGTTGGCTCTTGAAGATATAAATGCATATAAATATTTATGTTGCAATGTAAATAAAAATGAGATAATCTATCCTGCTGATTTAATTGCATTCACAGACCACTGATTACACAATGATGCATGAGAATATCAACTGCGATGGTTTCATAAACTGTAAAATACCCAGATTATCCCTGCAATATGAGGTTAGTATATGCAACATGCCAATATCCTATCATTAAAAAAAGTATATTTTGTTTGGGATTGCATAATAGCTTGAGCAAACAGAGCACCTAAACATATCTGTATTCCCCTTGAGATCATGGGGACTACTTGTTTGCTTACACTTGTGCTTCATTCACTGGTTGTAAATAGCACATGTAGCAACATGGAAATGTGTTGACATAGTTTAAAACAGGGAGGCTCCTCATTTACTTCTTTTGACTCTTTTTTACCCCTTTTACCTTTTAATTTTTCTTGACTTAAAGTTTATTCCAAAATTCTCTCCCCATTAATCCTTTGTTTGATGTTCAGCTGGATCGCTCACTCATGCTGATCCAAGAAGCTTTCTGTTCTTCACTGTTGGTCACTACGTGGTGTTGGTTCATTGGGGTTAGCAGGTTATTGTGTGTGTTTAACTGAGGCTGGTGTTTAAAGAGATGGGATAATGTAGATAAGAGGCATCAGCCTTTGGCACAGCTTTGGCTTAGGAGTCTCAAATAAAACACCTGCTGTTAGCGACGCACAGCACTGTGTTGTGCCAAGTTAACGCAGCCAAAGGTAATTGTTCTTGAGGCAACTGACAGCTCAGTGCAGCTGTACAGATTTTAGCTGAAACAGCAGCTGCTGAAATAAAAACCAAGTCAATGACTCTCACATGGCAGCAGAAATGAGTGAAATTTTGGAATGCTCCAATAAAGCATCAACGGGCAGGAATGACACCAGCAACACTGTAAAAGACACAGCTGTTGTCACCAATACTTTCCTCTGCATGTTGTGTACATGTTAGTGTAGGGAGCCAACATATTCATGAGTTGGATTTATGTATAAACATATATGTGTATGTAAATACAACACATAAAGTTGTCTTTACAGTTTGATTCTGCAATGGAGGAGAAATATAGAGGTGGAAATACATAGTTGTACGAGCAAGGTGATGCAGTGGAATTATGCACTAGCTTCCCACTTGTGTGGAGCCCTGTGTATCTATCTATCCTCCTACCTGCCTATCTATCTATCCATATCTAAAACTTGGTGTGGAATATAGTGGAATGATCTCATCACTGATACTCAATCAAAAAGTCATGACAAAGTTAGGAATAGTGGATGGCCTCTGCCGAAGCCTGTAAAATGGAACGGCATGATTGCAATGTCGTGATCGTGCTCCATTACTGACAAGCTCTTAGAAAACTAGTGCAGAGCCCACCCATTGCCTCCCATCCATTAATGATGGTTCAGAGAAGAGGCAAGCTCACAGAGCTTGAGAAGCCCTGGGTGTTCTGGATATCCAGTTGGGATGTATACAAATGTGGGTTTGGACCTGTCCATGTCCAGGATTTTGTACCAGCTGATGGTCACGCAGAATGCCATAAGCCATATTAAAAGGTTTGGTTGTACTTGCTCCCATCACTAGACTTTAGGTGCTATGCAGCTATAAGCATTGCACAAGCAATGAGGTAAAAAACAGTGAAAAACTTCCTCGTGAAAAGAGATTAAATAATTTTTCATTATTTCAAATACTTTTTTTCTTTTGGTTCAGAAAAGTAGTCCAGGGTAAGCAACAAGATTAAAAATCAAGCCTCTCCCCAGGGAAGTTTTGAGTTTGAGTCCTGTGTTAGAACAGCTTCAGTTTTCTGTGAGCGTGCGTGGTTTCTGCTAGAGTTTGAGACATTTTACAATTTGAGAAATGATGTAACTGTCTGAAATCCTTCATCATTTGTGATTAGACCTGGAGTGATGTAGAGCTTCACCCTGTAGAGCCAGCTCATAAGAAACTGCAGCCTCGCCGAAGTCATTCTTTCTCAACAAGTCTGAGAGAGAAGAGAGATCTGCTCCCAAAGACCTGCAGCTGTGATGCAGCAACTGCAGAAAAGGTAAGTTAAAAAGTCTCCGCTGGGGACTCTCCATTTTAGTGTTAGTTTTGCTACAGTACATCATTTCCAGAATAATAATTCAGCCTTTATACCCATCTGTTTCATCTGTAGGCTTTATTTATACTGATTCCAATGTCCTCTTCATCCTTGCTGTTATTTCTTTTTTTGTGACTATGAGAATGCCAATAATGTCTTATTAAATTTTTGTACCGATATGTTGCTTGTTTTTGGAAAGCCAGCGTCAGCACATAGCTCTAAAGCTGCATTAAAGCACAGTCAGTAGTATCAAATGTAAGAAGTTTACATCTTTGACTCTTCACTTGTTTATCTACGCCAGCTCTGGTTCCTCCCATCCTGACGCTTGCGTCCACGTTATGGCAGCCTCCTTTTCTGACAAACTCAGGGCTGTAAAACAGAGTTTGACATAATAGAAGCTGCCCTTTTTCCTCTTTTCCATGGACGTTAAAATGTTTTGTTTCTTATTGAGGAGGAAGGCAAGAAAGAAACTCCCATTTCTCCCTAAGGGTGGTAGAGTCTGGCAGCTGCCACCCTTCACTCAGTGAAAGAGGAGACAGTGAGTACTCAGTGCATCTTCTGTGGATGCATCACGCTCGTTGCCCAAACCGCTGAGGTTTGGCATCGTGCTGTTGAGGAGCACCCCATTGCCTGAGGAACTGCTGCGGACGGGAGCAGTAGGTCACCTGTGAGGCAGCTTCTGCCCGAAATGTAACACCAGTTTCAAAACGAGTATCTGTATGGGTGGCACAATGTCAAGCATGTACCAGTGCTGCATTTTCAAGAAAAGACAGACATAGGCTTACAATTCTCTGTCTGTGGCTGAACTGAGTAGCGCCCACTTTTGGATGGAGGCACTGTTTCATGGGGCTTTCTAGTGTGTACAACCAAACACCTGCACCTTTGGCAGCTACAGCATCTGCTTCTGTCCCCTGTGCTCCCTTCCAGCTCTGAGGCCAATTGTCTAGAGATAGCATAGTTTAAAGTGGGAGCTGTTCTGGAAATTTCCAGCCATCCGATGACCCAGATCCTGCATGCGCCTGCCCTGTCTTCTTTCATGTGTCTCTTTAAGATCAAGTCCTGAGAAAACTTGCTCTTTTCGTGTAACTGTTGTGAATAGTATTGATGGAAAAGCAATGGCTTCAAATGTGGTGGCAGGCAACATGGGCTCAAATCTACTACCCATCTCCGCTGCCCCCCATCAGCAGCCCAGCATGTCAAAGGCAAGTAGAAAAGACAAGAGATTGTCTCCAGGTTCTGGAGAACGATCAGCTTCCAGGCTCACAAGGTAGGAGAAGAAAACTAAGACTGAAGTGGCCTGCATAAAAGTGGTCAGTAATTAAATAAATATTCCTGTATTCCAGAATTTAGCGACTGTGTGACCCACAAGAAGGCACAGACATTATACTTTGTCTTTGAAACACATCTGTTGAGTTATTTTGATAAACAGCCTTTAAACAGAGTACCTTCGTGCTGAGGCTTTCAGTGGTGTTCACTAAGATGTGAGGAGTTTATTTAAATTGAATGTTCAAAGTCTCATTTGCATTTCTTCATATTTTCAGCAAATATTCCTATGTGGTGTGAAGGTTCTTTGTGTATTAGCTAAATGGAATGCACCAGTATTCATTCTATCAGAATAAATATTTATTTGTCAAGCTCAGTTAGAGTGTTTCACTATGAGGTCACCCATTTATCCTTGGAAAAAACCCAACCAACCCTAAAGAAACCCCATCGCATTTTTCCATATTTATTTTAAGGTTTTAATATCATTACTGGAGTGTCTATGACTGAATTATATTATAGCAATTCCAAAATGCTCAATTATGGTAATATAAGTGTGAATTTGGCGAAGGGTCACCTAACTTTTTGATTTAACAAAACAAAAAAAATTTTGATGAAAAGAATCTTACACTTCCTCTGTTTTCTTTAAGAAGACTATCTCAGCAACATCTAAAAAATGTATGTACCTCTGAATTCTTTTCACTAACTGAGACCAAGACTCCTTAATGCACAGTTGCAGATGGATTGTCAAAAAAGAAAAAGTATCCCGCAATGAAATTAAAAAAAATAATCGCTGTCTTGGGCTTGGTGCTTTCCAGAGCATAAAACCACAAAAGACTGTTTTCTGCACTGCCACAAAGATATGATCCAGCCCCGTAACTTATCGCACTTAGTTAGGATGGTAGCAGACTTGATGTAGACTGACACCTGGAAACGCGGCGCGGCAGTGAAGAGGCCTTTTTGGAAGCATTAAAATGCAGGCATGTATTATGAGGATAAGATAGGTTTGGATACTTGATTTCAAAGGAAACTTGCCAAAAGTGCTCTGTGCGTCCAGGTTTTGTGTCAAAGGAATCACCAGGCGTGAAAACCATTAAAAAAAACTTGGAAGTGGTGTCCTGCCCACTAAGCCACATCCGAAAGAAACGCATCTTTCTGCTGCAGTGAAAACAGTACTTGAAGCAGGGAGGAGTGATTTTGGGTTTGGGTTTTGTCATTCTATTGTTATCTTCGATTTGGAAGAATGGACTTTCCTTCTCTGCCAGGGTGAATTAAACCCCTTTTTTTTAGCACATTGTTCTTCCCTCCATTTGGGAACAGTACAGTGGCTGGAGAAATCGTTATCGATAGGGATTAGTGAATGATTCCTTCTTGTGGAGTAGAATTACACAATGCTTCAGTACATCCCAGTATCAGATTTTAAACCCAGACTGACAGAGGGAGAGATAGAGAGACTAAAAATTCTTTTAAAAAAAGAAACAAAACACAACAGATTTTTTGTGGGGAAAAAAATGTGTTTGGTTTTCGTTCTGTAAAATTAGACTAGACCTATGCTATGCAATAACATATTCTGCCAAACTACTTGCTAAGACTGAGATGATGACCCCTAAATCTTAAAAAATAAAAACAAAACAAAACAAAACAAAAAACTCAAAAGCCTTCCCTTTTTTATTTAAGGAACCATTTAGTTTGTCAGTATAAAGGCAGTATCACAGACCGTGGATGAGGTGGAGACAGAGGGGGCCAAGTCTGTGGCTCCTGCTGGGCTGTAATCATGCTAGAAACTGATCTAACACTTTTAAAAGATGTTTCAGTAACTATAAATCCATGGAAATTAATGCCTGAGTTCTTCAAGAAGACTAAAGTTGAGTTAATGAGGTTTATGACTAGGACAGGAATATCTGCAATAGATGAGAAGTCATACAAAGCTATTACAGGTCAACTATAGTCTCTCCATAGCTCAAGCTATGGAGATACTTAATGTAGCTAATTAATATGCTTTACAACAACAATTTTAAGAGAACTAAACAGAACTATAACTCTGAAAACGCCTTTATAGCAATCTGAGTAAACTTAGTCATACTCTGAATTCCATTAGGCTTCATGGGAATTCACACAGTAATGAAGTAAAAACTGCATGTTACTTTACAAGTTGATTTTCCCCAGGAAGGAGGGACTTCTAACTTCTCTCTATATCTGGCACAGCGATTTTATAACCTTAACAGTCATTTTCTAAAGCAAGCCAAAACTGATCACTCATGCCTTCTGTTGCCAGTTTATTTAAATATTAACTAACACTTTCAAAGCTTACTTAGTTTACTCTGGATTTGCATACTATGCGTGAAGAGTTATGGAAAGGTCAGAGGGAGTTGCCATCAGGGCCAAGTTAGAAATCGGAGTTCTCTCAAAACAGGCAGATGGGAAATGGTTAGCAAAGCAAAATCACAGTCGCTGTTTGTCCCTCATTCATTGGTGGAACTACTGTCCAAAGTATGAATGCAAAGCCACTGACAGCCCCGAGGCAGTACCAGCAGCCGTTTGGGGACACCATGATAGAGATTGTCACACAGATAATGAAATTTTAGGCAAATAAAGAATACAACGTGCTTGAATCTTATGTGAGATCTCTTCCATGATAGACAGTACAATTATCCAGTACCTTGAAATGTGTTAAAAACAGAGACTTTTTTTTTTTAACATAAAATAAGTCAGATATAGGAATGGGCTTTTCTTCTTTTGTTCTTTCTGTTGTCTGCTGATGTTTGAGCATGTCTTCTTTTGCTTCATTTAACATCCTGCTTTCCAAGCTGTTTCCAAGTTGATGTTAACACAGCATGATTTTCCCTCTTTCTAGTCACGTGTTTAGAAAATATGACTGTGACTCAAATAGCCACTACGGGTCATGAATATTTCAAGTATTGGTTTCCACAGTCGTATCCTGGATGACAACAGTAAAGATTATGTCTTCGCTCCAGGTTTCACTCTCCTCCAGCTGTTTGGAGAAGGTGCTTGGGCGGCCAGGCCCACACAGTCCCCCTGCAACACTCGTGACCAGCTCCCTAAAAGCAGCTTCTCTGCCCGTCGGTTTGAATAGCAGCAGTGTCAGCAGAGAAGGAGGCTCAGGTACTCCACAGATCGCAATTCAAGAAAGTCGAGTTAATGGAGTCCTGGGCTCTGTTATTAGCAATACAGTCCCTCGCATAATCATCATTCCTACCTCAGAGACCAACCTATTTCAAGAGGAACTGGAAGAAGAAGAGCCTGAATTATTCCACTTTCATGACAAAAAGGACAGTCTGATGGACTTGGAAGGGCTTAGCTCATCCATGGAGTTCCTTGAAGCTGTTGAGAAATTTCTATCATAAGTTTGTCAAAAGAAAACTTCCGGTAATTATTTTCTTGGCATCTTCTCCACTTAATCATACCAAATAACCAAAGCCTTGTAGGTTAGATCATCAGACTTTTTGTATATTTATACAGTAGTCACTAGGCAGCCTTCAGATTTATCTTTGTCCAGACCAGCTCAGGCATGGAAACAGGCTTTCTTTCAGATTGCGCTGCAGGAAATGAGCAGTGGAAGACCTGGCAGCATGATCAAGTGGCAGTGGTCAGGTCGACCGCCTACTTCGTGAGGCCCTGATTTGTAACTACAGACGGAGGTGCCAGCAGAAGGAAAAATGACTGAGCGAGAGCAGAGGCAGCTGCTGAATGTTTCTGCTACCGGGGCACGAAACAGCATTCCTGTTTTGGCAGTTCTCTTCTGGATGGCGATGGGAAGCACCACAAGACCACAGCTTCCACCAGCCCCCGTGGTAACACAGACAGCTAGATGATCTGAATTATCTTCTAATCAAATTGTTTTCAGTGTTGGTTTTGTTTTATTTTGGTTTTTTTCTAAATAGGCAGCTTGCTAAATGTAAATAAACAAACTGATGGTGTAACTGGGAAGTGACTGTTTGCTTTTAAAGTTTAGTGCTAGAAGTCTGGATTTTACTTCAGCATTAGCACGATCACCTGAATGTTGAAATGCAAGGTGCTGTATGCTAAAACATACACTACCACCTGTAGAATCATTTAGAACACCTTCAGAGTTACAGTCTTGATTAAATATGTGTGGATCCTAATGAGTCTGTGATCGTTCACAGCTGGCTTGACAAGTCATTGATAAAAATAAAGCCTTGGCTGCTATATGTATGTCACTGGTCTTTTCAGAGGAGATCCTCCTCTAAAATGTCACAGCAGATGTCTTCTCCTACAGGTCACTTACCAGAGGCCTTCAGAGTGGTTAAAATGTCATCTCAGGGAGAAAACTCCACCATACTGTGGTGTTTGCTACAGAATCTGCAGTCACATCGTTATCTGTGGTTGTGCTTATTTTATCTGTTGTTCCCATTACCGCTCAGACTCACAAGACCCTCCTAGTATTTTATTCCTAACTGCATTTTTCCTTTCATTACTCATTTTCCCTTTTTATAACATGTTCTCCACATCCTCCCTTTCATTCTCTGATGCTCAAATAGTAGACAAGTTGAGCTACATTGTTCTCCATACAATATCAGTATATCTTAGTAGAAAGGAGGCATTTCTCTGGATATAACAGTGCAAATATTTGATCCAGTGAGTCTAGTAGCATTCAGACATCCAACAAGAGAGCGAGAGTTTCTTATGTTCATAGTCTTGGTTTATTTCCTTGACTGTATCCTAGATTGTGAGAGACTATCCTAGATTGTGAGAGACTGTATCCTAGATTGTGAGAGACCACTGAGAGCATTTCCAAGTTTTGTGTATGCACTGGCTTGTCTCAAGGAGTAATTTCTCTTTTCCTGTTCTCCTGATGCAAAAAAACAGATGGAAAGATGGAAAGCATTGAAGTATTTTTTTTAATTAGTTTTTAATTACAAACGAATATAACACAAATCTTGTTTGCAACTAGCTAGACAGGAACAGCACTGAAGAACAAACTAAAACCCAAAGCGGCACAAGAGAGAGAGGAATGCCTCCAAACTCGCAGACTCAAGTCTTTGCAAGGTGTCAGCACAGCAGACCTTCGAGAGGACTGATACACTTGCTTTTGGTATAGACTGTGCTCTTTTTAGGGGGAAAAAAGCACTGGTGAGTTACAGAGACGATTGCTTAGACAGGCTGCCTATTGCAATGCTGACACTCCTACTGCTGCTACTATCGGAGGTAGCCTAGATAGTGGAGACCTTAATCAGAAATGAGGCCAAGGTACCTCCTTACCTTGTGGAGCAGGGGGAAAGGGTGGTGGAGCCACGTCACGCGTGTGGTTGTCTGCGTGCAGCCCGGGTGTGTGGCGCCAGGGGCCAGTGCTCAGCTGGGGCAGCACCACGCTGCGGTACCCATCGCTGGGCTGCTGAAGGCTGTGCCCACTGCGTGCTGAGTTTTCTGCCAGGGCCAGACATCATGCTAAGGTTGTCTGCAATCAGCTCAGCATTTCCAAAGGCAATTCCTCTACTCGAGCACTGGTGCAGTGAGCAGGCAGCATGTGGCAGCTGCTGGGGACTGGGACGGGGATGTGCTCGCCTGCAGCTCCTCGGTGCCAGGCTTTCATCCAGTGTGCGGTTTTGGCCACAGTGAGTAATCAAGCGTTAATTAAATACAATGTTCATGGAAAATGGAGGAGGCTTAGTCCTAGGCTAAACATACTGTCCTGCTATCTCTGATTCTTTTCATTTTTTTTGCTGAACATGTCCTCTCCATTTTTTTTCCCTATGATGTGAACTGTATACTCAGTGACCTTACTTATTTTTGCATTTAATATCCTCAGCTGCTGTGTCTCCTTTCTTCTTGAGCCAGATGTTGGGAAACAAGTGTTCTTATAAGGCTGCCAAGTCTTATACCTGACTTCTACTGTTGTAATTACTCTAAATAACAAGAAGAAAATGTATTTGGTGTTCCAAGATACTAAAACATGACCTTGAGCAGATTTTGCACACAGATGTTGACAGACTTGTACTGATAAGTCTGTAGGCCGGATATTGCCATAGTTTCCGATGGGATGAAGAAAGTAAGACCTAAAGTAAACAAACTCCTCCATATCCAGACAAAGTTTTGCATTCTACTTGTTAGCCTACAAGATGACTTTCCAGTGAGCTCTTACTTACGTGCTGGTACTAATAAAGTGTCTCAGAAAACTAGTGGGCTCGAGGTACATGTAAAGGCTTTCACTTGTATACTGTTAATGTCAGTTAACTGTTACTGTTATTAGTACCATTGCTTCTGAAGCTAATGTCAAGATTACCGCTTACTTCAACCGATGTAGGCTAGAATGCCAAAAGAGATAGCAGTAGAGAGATAAAATGTCAAGTTTTATGAAATATCAGATAGACTTATTACATTCACTGTGAGATTTTTGCAGAAACATCAGTCACAGAGTATACGAGTCCTAAAATTACTACCACAATGCAGAAAAATTTTGCAAACTTCTCTGTTGCCACATTAGAATAGATGGCACATAAAAATGTACAATATTAACTGTTGCTTCCCATTTCACAAAGGAATGTATTGGTTCACTTAAATGGAATAAAAAGTTGTTAGGAGTTAAACTAAACTGTCCATTGTTTGTTTTTGTTATTTAATCATAAATTTCAGAAGCCAGAAGGAGGAGCGAAAAAAGTTAAGTCAAAGCTTTTGAAACCTGTGGTCTGATCCAGTGAATAGTAAGGTATGTATATAACTTCATTTACATGAGCATCTCCTTTCAAGTTATTTAGACTGCTCACGTGCAACCAGCCACTTGCCTTCTTGAGTGCAGAGCGTCTAAAATTAAGAGTTCACTGACTTGGTAAAATCTGAAGTTGCTCAGCAACTTTTGAAATGCAATTACGTCAACTGGGATGTCAGGAATCAGGCAAACAAAATCGAAGAAAATTAACCGAAGTCAATACATTAGAACCATGACAGCAGTCTTTGATCTTTGTTCTAAATCTGAATGATAGTTAGCCAGAAATTGTTTGTTTCCACTAAATCTTTGTATAGCACAGTTGCAGGATATGTTCCAGTTTTCATGAGTAACGGAAAATTCAGACCACAAGTGTAATCATTTTATTTTACCATGAATAATGAATTTTTTTTTTTTTATAGTTAAAGCAATGGTTAGATAAAGGTTTCAAATAATAAGAAAAAAATTACTTAAGTGAATCTTAATGAATCTTGCTGCCTTGAGTTGGTACGAAGCAGGACCTAATACCACTTTGTTCCGGAAAGGTCCTTCAGTTCCCAGACATCCATCCACTTCCCTCCTTTCAGGAGACACCTCTGAACAAGAAAAAACTTCCTAAAATGTCCTAAAAACATTTACATTGTGATGTGAAAAACTGGGAAATACTGGGACGCAAATACCCTCTTTTTTACTTTCCTTACTCTTCCCCCTGCCCTGCTTCTTTTTTAGAGCTGCTCTTTACTGATTCCCTGTGTAGGTCATGCTCGATATTTTTTGTCTGGTTCTTTCACAAATACGTGAAATCCATGCAAGCTAGTGGGGAGTTGGAAACTTAGGTGTATATTATGCATTGTTTTAAGTGTGGACTCCTTTCTCACGTAGGAGTAGATCTAAACTGACCATAGCGCTTCGTTTCAGCAAGAGCACGTACCAGGTAAGTGCAGGATGAAGTCAGACAAGGTATAAGCAGCTGAGATGCAGCCCTTCCTCCTGGGTTATCTCAACACAAGCTGATGATTATTTTTTGCTTTGCGCCTCATCCATAGCCTCAGTCTATTACATCGATGTTCTGTCTACATACCTTGAAAGGAAGAGTATTTAAGTGGAAAGTTTGGTGCTGGGATGCCTTTGTCATGCCTGTCCCATTTACCTGTGTATTAATGTACACTACAGCTTTCTAAGAGTTCAGATGTCTGTCCATACATTTTACTTGCTTTATGACGTGTCTGGGTTGCACTCATGTCTGCACTCCTGTTGCACTCGTTACTGCTACAGGTTGTAGCAGGACATGGAAAGCTAACTGCAAAATGTCAAAGTCAGGTGTAAATCCTCCTTTGCTAATTCTCCCCTGTGCCAGCATGGGGATATATCTGCATGTCAGCAATCCTTGTGCCAATAGTTCATGGTAAAATTTCCTGAGAGAAAGTTTCTGTACAGGATACATTGACATTTTTATTCTGAAAGATTTTTACTCTTTATTTGTGGTTATGTATCATGTAGACTTTTTTATTTAAAAAGTCAGATGTGTTCTTGACTTAAAGAAAAACTCCAGAAGACCCTTGTCATCTTCAGGACTTTGTGCTGGACTGAACGAGCCAAAGACATAGGCAATAACATGTGAGGAGAAGGGCTGCTGCCGTTACCAGTGGTGCATGGTCCTTAGGGTGCTGTGCCCTACCCCTTTCCCTCTGTGCCAAGGATCTGATCCCTATGGAACAGTCGGACACGTGTGCTAGTGGGTGCACATGAAAATGGTACTTTCCAGAAATGAATAGGGAACTAAGTATGGGTAGATTTTCATGGGGGCAGCAGAAGATGCCTCCCTAGAGTTTATCCTTGCCAAATTTTAGGTTCCTTTCCACCGTAAGCAGGTGGTAAAGCTCTTTCAAGGGAACAGATGGATGTATTTAACATTAGCAACTAATTTTCCATGGGTGTGCTCTTGGAAACAAACGATCCTTATTTCCTGACATGGAGAAGAAAAAATCCAGCCCAGAGCAGACTACAAGTGTGGAAAATGTGAAACTGAACACATTTGAGTTTGATAAATGTAAAACAAATGAAAACAGCAGCTTATAGTGGAAATTGTTGAGCCACCAGGAGTGTGGCAAAATGGCCAACCCCATCTTCATAAAAGATGTACAGAGCTTATCCAACCACTTAAAACACCCAGGTCTTTTTGTCTAATCCTACCTACAGACAACCCAACAGAAATGAACTTAGAGCCACCAGCAGCTTTGTCACACGTGGGTCACTGTCGCCAGACTTGACCATCTGGGCACCAGCACGTGGAGAAAACAGAGATGAAAAGTGTCTGTCACAAGAGCAAACTTCATTCGCTCTGTTAAACCCAGCAGAAAAAGACTGAGGGGGATATGACTGCTGTCTTTACGTGTGCCTGGGGAGGAAAAAAGGCTGTTCAAGTGAAGTGTCAATTTTGGCACAGGAATGAGTTAGCATAAACTGTCTGTGAATTAATGTACTCTGAAAATTACATGGGGTTTTAAGGGTTGAGAGGTTTTTATGAGCCTGGAGCACGTGCATTGTGAGGACACAAAGGAAACAACTACGTTTTGTACTGAGCTCAAGCATTGTACACATGGTGCCATCCAGCCCGGCTGTAGCCTCAGTGACAGTCATGTCTCAGACATAGATTGCTTCAGTAGAATAATAATCTTTTTTAAAATGCGAACGGCTAGAGAAAAAAAATCCTGCTATTAAAAATGTCTTGAGATGACTAATTTGCTGACAGTTTTAAATAGGCTGAAGTTGATTTAAGTCTCAGTGAACGGGTGACTGTCAGGAGAGTACACAAGGCAGAAGTCTCGCTGGAGAAATGCAGCAGATTTCCTGATGATACAGAGCCACCGAGCAAATAACTGCTTCCGATTTGCTGAGGGGAAAAATTGCAGAGCTACAAGTAGGATTTCTGTCATCATTTTTGCAAACTTTAGTGGAAAAATTGCCTGTCCCCTAAGGTGTTTTGCAATGTGGAAATAACTTGAGCTTCAGCTGCCTAGAAAGGCCGAGCCTGTGTTGTGTTCTATTTCCCTCCTTGCCGTCACGCTGCCTAAAAGCCACATGCTTTTCTGGGTCTGGCAATTGAGCTGGTTTGACTTTCCCCTCCTGGCCCCAAATTGTGTTTACAATCACAGTGTAGCTTAAGACCTTATTTTGCAGCATCAGAGAGTCCAGCAGCAAGTGCCGAGCCCCCTGAAAGGCCTCTGGGGCCCACTGATACATGCCTCATCCTCCCAGCCTTTGGTCTACCAGATGTGCCGGTCTGTGAGGCCAAGGGAAATGGGCAAGTGAAAGGAAGTCTTCTGCGGTTTTCTGTGGCTTCACTATCTTGCCTATTTTGGGAGTGACAAGTTTGTTTTTTTCTTTCTTTTTTCTTTGTTCTTTTTTTCTTGTGGATGCCTTGGCATGCATCCCTCCTGGCATCGGATGCTTCCTCAGAAAGCCTTTGTTTTTGTGCTGATCTGGATTTATTTTCCCTGTGTGGTGATTTTTCCTGGAACAGCTTCTGAGCACTGCTGAAGGTGCCTTGTAGATGGTCCTTCATGGCTGGGTTGTCCTGCCACACTCTGGTGTTGCTAATGCACCAAGACATTTGCTTTTGGGTGAACTAAGATTTCCAGGGGAGAAACTCCCACAGCATGTTTCTGTTTTGACTGAGACACTGTTTCCAAACTTCTGTAAGAGAAGGGCTGAAAATGGGAAATTTGGAGGGTGGTTTCAACCACCCCACAACATCTGCTGGTTTGTATCTCTCTTCTTCACATGCCTCTGTTTCAGAAAAGGCTGTTGTGCACTGCTGGAACATCATGGGTGTTAAAATACTGAAAACCCTGATACCACAGGCTACAGAGAAACCAGAGGTTTCAATAACCCAAGGCAAAAAAGGGAGAAAATTAGTCTGTAGGTGGGAATCAATGGACATGTCAAGGTAAAGGGCAGGTAGTAAAGAAGTCTTCTCCATTGTGCTCCTGAAGTCCAGGCCTGGACTCCAGCAGGCACAGTGAGGCTCAGGACAGGCGACTGCAAACACTCAAGCAAGCCAGACTCTAAAATAATCACGAAACCGGGTAAAAAGCATAGGACTACCGCATGAATTTTCATGAGTCTTGACATTCTTTTCAAGCTTTGCTCTCCAGCCTGAGTAGACAAAACCATGATTTTTTTTCACAGAAAAATAAAATAACAAAAAAAAAATCATACAGACTCAGACGAAGGGTCCAGTTGACTTAATATCCTCCCTCCAGCAGTGATCAGCAACAAGTGTCTAGGAAAAGAAGCAAACCAGGTACCAATAATTTCCTGCTATGCTCTCCCAGCCTTCAGCAGTTTTACGCCAGAAATTGTATTTAATAAGCCTTCACAGACCTCTTCTTCTTCCACGGATTTGTGGAATTGCTTCTGGGACCCATGTGAAAGCCTAACTTCCCAATCATCCCATGGGCTCTTCTTTTTAATTGCAATTTACACAAAACAGAGCCTCCTTTTTCTTGCTTTGAGGCAATGCCTCGTGATTGCATTTGGTGCCTTCCAGTTCTTGTAGGGTGCAAGAGCAGATGATTGCCACCTCGTGGGCACGTTCCCTGGAGCCCCACTGAGGCTGCATCACCTCCACTGATGGTCTCCTCTCCCAGCTGAGGGGTCCCACTCTGTCCGCCTGAACCCAGGAGCTCCATCCCACTGGCACAGCAGTGCAATGAAGCCACTGGACACCACGGGAGAACCGCAAAGCTTTTTTGGTTGCTCATCCCAGGAGGACATCCTAGGTCATTTGTCCTTATCCTTGCTCCTGGATGCCTTGGTCTGGACCCTTGCCCCTTCCTTTCCCACCCCGGTGAGCCCCTGTTCTCTGCCTGCTCTTCCAACAGCATCACTGAGAAGTTGGGAAAAGGCCTCAAAAACTTGCAACAGAAAAGTGACGTCCTTGCAATTAAAGTGTCTGCAAAATATTTACAGACCATTTAAGCAATTTGCAAGCACTTTGGGGAATAATTTATCAACAGGCTGTCTCCCAGCTCTTCTGGGAGGAAGGAAAATGTAATAATCCTCATTTAACATCAGAAGAGACTGGGACATAGTGCAAGCGTGTGCCCAGATGATAGCAGTGTTGTGGCAATCTCCTCCTCTTCCAGCCTAAGCTCAGACACCAGACCCTTCAACCTCTCTGACTGCAGCACGTGGTCAAAATTGCTAAGACACTTGGGTTTCAGCTGTAGGTATTACGTTAAAGATACAAAACAAACCCCTGTTACAAAACAATTCAACAACCATGGGATCCCAGTTTTGCCACTTAATTTTTCTACCTGTATAATATAATGAATTTCAATGACAGATTCAAATTCAGCTGGAATTCTCACTAAAACGTATGCCTGGGACCCACTCTAGGACACATGACTAATTAGCAGGCACTGGATTAATATTATCATCACTCCTTAATCCGCCTCATGGCAGTAAGCAGAAATTAATATAAAAATGGTATTTCTAAAGGCAGGGTTTCCAAGACTTGTTTCCCAAAGAATGTAACTTTTATTTAATAACCAGTTTGGAAAAAGTGTTGCCCACACTTCTCTTCCAGCCTATAGGGTGTTTTTTTCCTTGCATGGTAACTGAACTTTCTAGTCTCAATATTACAAAACATTGGCAATGACAATGAAAGTCCCAGCATCCTGTGAGTGTGCTGCACTGGATGTCCTGTTAGAAAATCAATATTATGCTTATACTGTCTTTGAAAGGAAAGTGTCGAGGGTGGCATAAGGAGGAGGATGAGCAGCACGTCTGCCCAAATGTCCTCATACTGCCCCAGTGAAGCACAAGGAACACTGTCATCCCCAGTGCCCAACCTGCCTCTGCCAGCGTGGCGTGCCCTGCCCTGCCAGAGCCACCCACAACTGCAGGCAGGCATCACAGATGGACAAGGAAAAGCCTTGGTCTATTTTTGGTGCAGCAAACCCCACAAAAGCCAAAAGGTAAGTGGCTATAAGCCCCGGCTGGTTTTCTGCTGCCCAGAGTGCGGGGTGCCTCAGCAGGAGGTATTTGTCTCAGCAGAGCCGGGGCACAGAGAAGCAATACTTTCCAGGGGCAGCCTCTGGTCCATTCAAGTTAACTAATAACTTGTGAATGTATTTACTCTGTCCATTGTCTGCTGCAGCTTAGGCAGAGACCAGTATTGCTTCAATATGCGTGACCCTTGCTTCCCTTTGCCGATGTGGCTCGCAGGGCTCACCCAAACATAAGAGAGTGAGTCAAGTCTTTCCTCCCACAGGCTGAATGGAGAGAAAGGAGAGGGGAGGCTGCACTATTTTTAGCTGCCTGAGACATGCAGTCCTCATGGTGATGGGGGGCAGAAAATTACATAATAAGATTTGCTATTTAAGTCTCTCATCTGGCCTCTTCCTTATCTCAAGTGCTGTACTAGCAGTTCCCGCTCTGAATGCCTGTAATCAAAATATAACACGTTTTCCTGGAATTCATTACATGAAATATCAGCCTATTTAATGAGTGGCTCTTCTCCATATGCTGTTCTTCCTGGCTAACACTTTCACCTAGGTGCTGCTGTGGTGACTATATTGGCATTGCCAGATCTGCTGTGGCCCTGAAAGCAAAACCACGGGGTGAGTAAAAGAGGGTCATTAACCACTAGGAAAGAGGGATTGCTTTTGAGCAGACTATCAAATATTGCTGCTATCCCTGTCAAGGGAACGTGTTTACACAGAAAATGCACCTAAGAAAACCTTCCTGTCAATAATTCCGGCTTCTGTAGCTGATAATGTTCTGGGTGCTTTCGTGCTGCTATGGCTCGAAAATGCACCCACCTATGCATGACCTGACTGTCTGCAAAGGCAGGCGGGACCTTGGGTTTAGTCTCTTCCATTCCACAACAAGGGTATTTCAGGTATTTTTAAAATTCCTCATGACTGATTTACAGATTTTGTATTACACCTGAACCCCCGGCTATGTCCCACTGAGCCCCTCTCTACACAAAGTTCATAACTGGTGTCGAGGGAAGGGATTCTCCCTGTCTACTCCACTCTGGTGAGGCCCCACCTGGAATACTGCATTCAGCTCTGGGACTCCCAAAATAAGGACATGGACCCGTTGGAGTGAGTCCAGAAGAGGGCCACGGAGATGATCGGGGGCTGGAGTACCTCACCTATGAGGACAGGCTGAGAGAGTTGGGGTTGTTCAGCCTGGAGAGGATAAGGCTCCAGGGAGACCTTCCAGCAGCCTTCTGGTACCTGAAGGGGCCTACGAGAGAGCTGGAGAGGGACTTTTTGCAAGGGCATGTGGTGATAGGAAGAGGGGTAACCATTTTAAACTGAAAGACGGTAGATTTAGATGAGGGTTTTAAACTGAAAGAGGGTAGATTTTGATGAGATATTAGGAAATAATTCTTCACAATGAGGGTGGTGAGCCGCTGGACCAGGCTGCACAGAGAAGTTGTGGATGCCCCCTCCCTGGAAGTGTTCAGGGCCATGTCGGACGGGGCTTTGAGCAAGCTGATGTCGTGGAAGGTGTCCCTGCCCATGGCAGGGGCGTTGGAACTAGATGATCTTTAAGGTCCCTTCCAACCAAAACCATTCCATGATTCTATGATACCACACCCACTTCATGGAGGTTTTTTTGCCAGTAAAAACACCTTTTCCCAGTTCCACTAGCAAAGAAGGGAGCAGTGGAAGCAAGGAGGCTGTTCTATAAATAAAGGGCAAGGGAAGCTGTAAGACCCTTTAGAGACATTATCAAGGAAAAAGCCACATATGTTACTGCAATTTCAAGAAGCAACATCTTTTAAACTTGTAAGTTTTTATTATCATACTGCTCTAAAGCGCTCAGAGGAAACAAGCACGTTAACAACGAAGCAGCAGCCTGCAGCTCCGGGGAATGTCCTGTGCCATATGTCACAGGGGTGCTCTTGGATTTCAGGTGACGCAGAGGCTATATCCAGCTCCTGGGCACCGGGGTGAATGGAAACGCTTCTCTCTGCATTAATAACAAAGGGTTATACTCCAGCTGCCAATTGGTTGGTAGTCTGGGGAGAGACCAGAAACGCTCACTGTGAAGGTTTCTGTTCTATTACACGTGAACAGCAATAGATTTTTTTTTAAAAATGGACAAAAGGTCTTTCTATTTTTGTATACCAGAGTGAAAGTGTTAGGTATCTGCAGCAATATTTAGTCCGAAGGAAAGTGAAATTGAATCTGAGTGACATAATGAGAAAGCGTCTGGCAAAGCCTGGTCCAGAAGAAAAGCAGCAGGGATCATTGCCTTCTAAAATTTAATTTTTAAGATGAATGTGCAACTGAACTGAAAGCTACAGTATAGCTAAAAGCTATTGTATAGTGGAGGCACACTCTTTTGGGGCGAGAGACAGAAGTGCTGGCATTTTAAAGCATGAAATTTATGGACTAGGAAATGAGAGAGAAAATTTTAGTGGGGTGAGCTGAAACTTGGAAAAGTTGCGTAGAAGAGAGCAGTGAGCAGTAACCGAGCCAGGGAAGAAGCAAGTGCAGAATAAAGGCAGGCAGGATGAAAACTGCCTAAAACTGGCACAGCAGCATAACTGGGAAAATAATTCACAGTTGGTTTCAGGTTTTGAGCCTTTCTTTCAGACGCTCTTGTGCTACAGCTTTGCCGCTGTGGCAGGTGTCTCGAGTTAACATCAGGGAACACCAGAGTGATTTTGCTCCCCCTTACAAATTGGGGCTGGGAGGGGCACTTTTGAAGGGAGAGAGTTTGAAGAAATGGTTCTGAGTCAGGTAATACTTCTTTTTGTTTCTCTGAGTTACTACAAGAAATAAATAATGGAATATTTCAGTGTGAACAAAATAAGATATGACAAGTGAGAAATCTTTCAAGTCTGCTGCAAAGGAAGATTCAAAAGACCAGGCAAATTTGAGGACGCAGATAATGTAATTGCAGGCAGCATTGCTTCAGCAGACAGCAGTCTAAGGATGTGCCTGCCAATGGGGCCTTTAAATGCTGTGCGTGTATATATATTAAAAATATATATATGCTCAGTTGATGCAATGAGGAAGAATTTGTTGTAGGGACTGATTTCTCCCCGGTGCTCTGTCTGGCTGAGCAGCATGCTATAGATCATTTTACTATGGACTGGGGGTTGTCACAGCCCCGCTGCCCCAGGCATCCCGTCTGCAAGGGCCCAATGCAGGCAGCAAAGGGAGCTTGAGGGTGCGGGAGCCTCTGCTGTTCCCCAGCTTACACAGGCTCTGGTTTGTGCTGTGCCTTATGCCTTCCTCCTCCCAGCATAGATTTATCTCCCTGAGGCCCAGCAAAAGTTATGCTACAGTGCTATTTTCCCAGGAGAAAATCTTCAGTACGCATCTGTAGTTGAGCCCCTTTACTGTTGTGCAAGAGGTGTCTATGGGGTTTCTCAGCTGCTTTTATTAGTGTAGGGGATACTGTGTGCTTTTTTCAATCTCAGATATTCATAAGCCACAGCTACGAGGCCTGGAAAAAAGTCTCTATCACTGTTTTCCAGGCTGTCCTGCAGCCCTTGGTATTTTGTTACCTCTGGATATTATTTATTTACACCCGGATTCAAAAATGCTTGGTGTTTGCTACAGGGTGAAAATAAGATACCTTCAATTACTAGAGCTGCAGGTGATAGGTAAGTTGAATTTCTTTTGCAAAATCACTGCTGATGATAACTTTTGCTGCAGACAGCAAGAAGTACGGAACAGGCTTCTAACAACCTTGTTGCTACAAAGCAGCTTGGGAGAAAATTATAATGAAAATCATGAAGTCCTATAAACAACAAAAAATAACCTTTTTTCTGCTGTCGCTTTGAAAGCTTGCCTTTGAAATACTAACAGTAATATAGGAAGCCACTAATAGGTCAGTAACCGTGAGATATACAGGCAAATTAAGCTTTTAATCAAGATGCTCCTTGATCATCATGCTCTGCATCCCAGTAACTGATGTACTTTGCCAAGACTGCCATGCCACTTAGGGTGCCATTACCGTATTATTTGCTGGTGTTAATACATGATTGCAATCCTACCAATGGGAGGGATTCTGGCAGTGAAGAGAAGGAGACAAAGGGCAGGTGAAGGAGACAGACAAATTTCTAAAAAGACAGAAAGGATACTCTGCCATTCTATTTGTCTGCTATCAGGAGCCAATTCTTCAGTGCAGTAAAAAAATCCCGGTCTGATCAGTATTTGTGGCCACCCATCACACTGCTAGAAAGTAATGGATGAGATAGCAGCAGGAGTTGCTGTTAAAGCAGTATGTGTAGAAAATGCAACTATTAATAATAGTTACTTATTTTTCCCCTAATTGTTTTCAGGATCTTTTCTGGGAGGACTGCAGTTCATTAGTTGTGTTCAGAGATACAAGGGAGTTTATCAAGAGAAGAGCTATGTGCTAATTGAAGAGCAATCAGTCTTCTAAAACCAGACATTTTTGAAGTGGTACTTGTCACTCTATTTCTAATTTCATGTGCTCTGATGTGCAGCAGAACCTACAGTGGCCGTGCACCCTAAATGCAAAGTGAGCACAAGTAAGAAAACGTTGAAATCGAATTGCTGGTTCTGCGCTGTGCTCTTTCAGGATGTTTTGTTTGTTTTTTTTTTTTTTCATATAAGCTATTATTCATGTATATTGCCCAAAGAAAAGCAATGTCTCCTTGGGGATTACCAGAGCCTCCTTCTTTTCCATTTTTAACTGGTAAAAATGGAAACATTTCTCTAAGAGTGTCTCAGGATCCCATCTGTTACCTAAAGCTGAGAGACACGGAGGAACCGGAGGTCAAAGTTTGAGTTCAGCTTCCTGTGAGAAAGCAGAGTTGAGATTCCTTAAACATGTTAAAGCTTTGCTTTATATGGATTGTTTGTCTCCAAGTTCTCATTAAATACTTCTAAAAGAAGTATTTACATCTTAAAAGCATTGTTTCTGCTTTTCCATTCTTCCTCACTGAAGGTAAAAGAGTAAATTTCATCTATGGCTTGGCAGTTCTCCCTCTTTTTTTATTTTTCCTTTTGTTGTTTTCCAACACTTCCCAAAACATAGCCAAATTTTGAAAAGTTGCAGCATAACAAAGCAAACTGATGGAAAAGGACCCCTGGGCCACCTAGCAGAGTGAAGGGGGCAAGCAGGAGGAAAGAACGCAACAGAAAATCCAGCCTTTTCTGCTTTAATGGAAAACAAACAAAGCTGAAAAATCTCTTCAGAATAGAGTTTTCTGTATTCAGGTTTTTCACGCATAAATGGAATAAAAGAAAAAACAAAAAATTAAATTCTATGGCCAACTCTGGTTCTGGTCCATGAAATCTGAGCCTCCTAAGAGTTTGACCAAGAGTAAATTGAGAGGCAGTTTTAAAATGCTGATTGCCTTGCATGATTTGAGCAGCTAAACTAAGCTGCCGGGTTACATTTTTGCAGTACATTATATGCAGCACTGAATACTCAATGGCTATTTGCCTAATGGAAAAGAAAATGGAGAACACATGGGCTAGATTAATAGGGAAAAAATTGGACTGTTTTTTCTTTTTCTTCTACTGGCTTGGTTCCATCTACTTTGATGGAGTTACTAATAATTTATGTTGCCGTGCAACATATATAGCTAGCAGAGTAGGACTAAAGTAAAAAGAACAATGGGCATTTCAAGTATACAGGACAGATCGGGGGATAGAGCACAAAAAAAAAAAAAA
>VZSC01009074.1:271458-282622 GCA_013398225.1 Steatornis caripensis | reverse complement strand
AAAAAAAAAAAAAAAAGGGGAATGCATTAACTGAAGCTGTGCCTAAAGCTTGCTTTTCTCTACAATAAGAAAGAAATGAGCAGGTACAGTATCTCCTTCTTCCTCCTCTGCTCTCTGGGAGAGGAGACCCTGGAGCCTTTCCTCTGGCTGCCGTGGAGAAGCTGTACTTTGCAGGGAAGGGAGCTCTGGAGGGAGGCATTTCTTTCATTTGAACAGCAAAAGTAGAAAAGCTACACTGAACCTTTCAGTTTTGGTTTGCTTAGCTAAGAAAAAAGACAGCTTGACTCATGGATTGTTAATTACCATTGACGGGTAAACAAGAAAGAACCCAATCTGGCTGAGCTATTTGTAATATTTTTTTTTCCAGTTCACTTGATCTGGAAATCAGTGAGATGCAATAAATAGAAAGCCATGAGGTTATCATTCACAGAGTCACTTTTCCTAGTAGAACCATGCTTTAAATCAGCAGGACTGTCAACCCTCTGACATGGCCAAGCTGTAAATACTCAGTCACCGCTTCACTCGGTGTGCAGGGGAGTGGTGAGAAAGGAATGACCACAAGCTTTCCCAGAAATATGCTGCCCGGAGGATTCGTTTGTTAAACAGAGGCTGTGCCAATATGTTGCTCTGCCAGCGTTATACCTCTATTGAAATGTCTCCACTGATTTATTCTCAGCATCTGTGTTCCTGCATATGAATTCTGTATCTTTCTTCGTTTTGCCTTCAAGATCTATAGACCTAGGCTGAATTCTACAGGATGCTGCGTGCGACACTGCAAGGCAAAGACAATGTTCCTCTCTCTCCTTTTCCGCTAGTCTCAGTGCTCTTCTATTGTTCTTTAAAAAGCAAGTTGAGTTTTGTTTTGTTGGGGTTTTTTTTAAATGTTAGTAAAGCTTTATCCGCTGTCTGTAACTCTGCGGGAATTAATCTGGGCATAGGCCTTTTGTGGTGCATGTGACTGGTCCTGTTTATTTGGGCTGGTATCTGAGGACTAAGAGATTTGGGAAAACTCATTTGCTCTTTTATTCTTTTGTGATCCTCTCAGTTGCTTTGGCTGGTTTTCCGCCTGCCCAAAGAGGGGAGATGGAAACAAAGATGCGTGACTCTCACACCATGCTCTTCACAACCAGGAAAAACTTGCACTTGTTCCTTGGCAGCAACAAGCAGCACTCCTGTGCGACGGGCTGGCATCCTATCTGGCTTTTTCCTAACTGTGCTTTTGGACTTCATATTGCAATATCGATGTTGAGTGCTTCACATCAGCTGAAAACTCTGATTCCAAATTTTTTTCTACTGTGTTATTGTACAGCTGCTAAATAGGCCCTGTCAGGAAACACAGTTGTATACCTGCTGCTAAAAGTGGTTGCTGTCAAATGCATTACAGCTGCTGCTTCTTCAAACTAGTAGGAAGAGTTCTTTGGCTCATTAGACAGCTACAGTCAGAAGTCAGCTGCTTCTGCTGAAGATCAGTGGAAACTGCTTCTTGCATCTCCAGTGGTTTTTATTATCAGATGCTGTTACGGGTTTACAGTAAATGAGGTCACCTTGAAAGTTGCACGAAATACTGTATCTAAGGCCGTGATTTGCTTTCCATGGAAGTAAACCTCCTTACACAAACATCTTCTAGGAGAATCAGTTACTAGGTAGTTGGAAAAGTGGCAAACCCTGTAATCGGTGGGGTTTTGTGCTTTGTCCATAGATTTTAATTTCCTGAGGTTTGGTCCCTTTCCCCGCAGACATGATGGCAGCAAAGTGGTTTCGGTAGCTGTTCTTCATAGATGTAGTTGTGGAAAAGTGAGCCCTTGTGCATGAACTGCAGCCTCGTCCTCCGGAGCCCTCCTGCCACAGCCACTTGTGGAAGGAGAAGCGTGTTGGGTACACTTTAAAGAAGTTTTCTCAGCGGTGATTTGGGAAAACACTAGGTGTCATCAGTGAGGTTTCATATTCCAGCAGTAACATCTGCATTTGAGACGCGACAGCAATGCTGTTGACAGAGTATTTGCCCCGGATTGTGATGCATTTTTATAGGAAAGCCAGGAACAGCCTCTGAAATCCCCATCTCAGACAAGTCTAGCCAAGAGTTCAGGTTGTCCAGTAAAAACCATGCCAGGATTAAGTTTGATTTTTAAGTGCATAGAAGGGTATTTTGTAAAGCCTACTTTTATGAAGAATGAAAACATTATTAAAATACCAAGTGAAAGAGAATTTTTCCTTTATTTGTTTTTTAGTTATCAGATAGATCTTACTGAAGATTTTTTTTTTCTTTTTCTCTCTGTTGCTTTTTCTCCACTCTGCATGAATGTCTCCCTGTTGCAGTACTGTGTCCCTAAAATAAAACAGCACTTACCTCGTCATTCAGAGAGGCTGTTTTCTGTCATGGCGACGTGAACAGCAGTGCACCCGCACAGCTCAGCCTCCTGGTCCGAGAAGAACTTTCTGCCCCCAAAGAGGGCAGGGAACTCACTAAATAACTGTTAAAAACAAAAAACAGCACCACCCCAAAACCAAAGAAGGAGAACAGAGACAAATACAAGGAGCTGAAGCTGCCCCAACAACTTTCAAAGGGGTTAAAACTCCTCAAGCAGGGGAAAAAAAAAGAAAATCTTTTTGCCTCTGCTCTGACTTCACTATCCCCTGCAGAGTCCTCCAAACCCCAGAGGAAAAAAGGGGCTTTTTTGACCACAAGAAGGGGATTGTTTTTTTCATTCTAGGTAGTGATCCTTTCTCTTCTTCTCTCCCTGATGGTCATCTCCGATGCTGAAATTAAGAGGATGGAGGTAGCAGCCAGAAAGAGACAAACTCCAAAAAAAGAAAAGTAATTTTATCTATTTTCCACTTCTTTTTCTAGACATGTATGTGTATTATTAATACTAAATAGAAGAGTTTTCTCGGTACACTGTAGGTAGCTAGAATTTTTATTTTCTTTTTTTTAGAGCCACTTTACAATGAGGGAGTTTCATCTGTTTGCATTTAGGGATTAAATTCACCACAGAGGCTCCAAATCCTTAATGAAGTTCTCGCAGGTGTCAGCTGCACTAGAGATTTCCAAATCCTGGCACCCATACACTCTAGCCATAAATTAGGTTCAAAAACCTCTATAACGTCACAGAGCATGCAATCTGGGCTAGAAGAAAACTCTTTTGCCTCCCCTACCAGCTTCGGCAATATCTCAGACCCCCTCTATAAAAGGAGTGTAGGTCAAGTGGTAGCATCTATAAAACCAAGAACCACAGTTAACCTAAAACCTAATCTAGCATCTATGAAACTAAAGCAGACTCTCTTCACAGAGTCTGAAAAGTAAATGTATGGCCTGGTCCAGTTCCCCTTAGCTGACTGGCAGAAATCCTGGGTTAGAGAGTAAGAATACACTTAACCCATGAAAAAGCAAGAAGCCATTCAGGAAATTGTAGAGCATGAAGAATTAGCTACAAGCAGAGAAGATGGCAGAGAGAATGCTGCTGTAAATAGAAATTGGCAAAATAAAGCTTAGAGACTTGCGAATGATAAAATAGCTTTCTGTTATGCTTAAAAGGAGAAGCAGGTTTTGGGCTGACCCTTTTAGGAAAAGGACCGTTGCATAGAACGGTGCTAGTTGACATGATCCTGTGTCACGCTCTGCAGTTAACATCCAGTATCTGCAGCTACTTTCTAACTAAAAAGGTTTCTAAGCAGCAATTTTTCCTACCCATGTGATGAAGAATCAGATTTTTCTCCGTAGTCTGCTTCACTTCTCCAGCCTGAATGACGCTAGGTGGTAATTCTCAGCCAAATGTGCTGCCGAGCACCAAAGCCTGAGGGAAGGTGGGTAATGTGGTTCTCAATATGGCTGCAACTAAATACCGAGTTAGCTTCAGGAGAAGGTCAATGTTTCTGGAGAAGCAAGGATTGGAAAAAATGATGCTTCACTGTTTACATTTTGTCCTCTGTGGTAGAGCTGGCCATTTTTTCAGTCCTTTGCCCACATCTGTCTCTGGTTCAGCTCTCAGGATAGTCCTTAACTAACAATGTGTGTTACAAATCACTCTTACAACAAGAGGCGCACAAGAACTGTTGTGGACCTATGATATGCGTTAGCTCAGCTGCTTTCTTCTCCTTTAAATTTAGCTGGAATAAACTTTATTTATTTCTATTTCTCTGAACTTTCTACCTACAGAGATGACCAAATTGCCCCACACAAGCAACAGACAGCAGAGCTATTCCAGCAAATTCACCTACAAACCCCATGATATCTTCTCCTCCACCACCACGTTCAGCACAAAGGTAAGAGGCTTTGTTTCTCTGATTCTCATCTGCTTCTGCATCTTCAGCCTGTTTCCCTTATCCCCGTATGTTGTTGCCATCTTTGTGAAACTGCTTCCTTTAACATTTAAAGATACAACAGAAAAAAACTAAAACGCTATGACATGCTCCTCCTCCTTTCTCACTGTTTTTCTAGTAAGCAATCCCTGCCTTTGAAGTAGGAAGTGTTTGTGTCCAGCCCTTTGCCGTTGTCCCTCTGTTCCTGCTGAGACATGCTGGGGTTGGTCCTTTAGGTGTAGCTTTACCTGCAGAGGGAAGAAAGTAGTTAGCTGCCTTTAAACGTGCTCAAAATCCATTTTTGATGGACACCTATGGGAGAAGGGAGGATTTAATTGAATTGCTTTTTCACCTCATAAACCCCAGGAGACCCTCGCACTGGTGGTGACACCTTGGGAAGAGACTGTTGTCCCTTGGAAGAAGGGCTTGTAACCAAATGTCAACAGAGTAACTCCACCTAGACCCCTTCAAATCTTTTTTCCTTGTTTTTACTGTATGTCGCAGGGAATTTATGGACATTTATGTACATGGCCTAAACATGCCTTCGAGTGAAATTGAAAGACAAAGGTGAGCAAAGAGATAAAGACTGAACACTGAGAGACTACGAGATGTTTTTTTAAAGCACCAAGGGCTTACAGCTATCTTTCCATTAAATCCCTTTCATCACTTGGGTAGGCTATTATTAGAATAAAGGTACACGAAGCCTTCTGCATCCATTATATAAAGTCTGCTAATAAATCTTGTTTGGTTCCTTACTGGCCAATGCCATTTCTCAGTAGAGCAATTTCATTATTGCCCTGGTGGTGATTGACTGTGTCTCTGTCAGTCTGCAGTGGGAGTAAAACACTGCCCTTCTGCTGCAGGATCATTTTGTACTTGCTGTGAGGATGTGTCCAAATGAACGCGCAAGCAGCAAATGGAGATTCACATCCCCTGCCTACGCATGAGCTTAGATCAAGCAGCAAAACCACCCTATAAATAGAATTGTATATAAAATCCCAACATCGTTAGCTTACACAAATTGCATATGCCAATCATTCTAAAAATTCTTTCCAAGCAAGCAAATCCTCCATAAATCTAAGAGATAATCAAATACAATGTCTTGTGGTCACTTTACACCTTCGGTGACCCCATCAAAGCATGCCAGTGCTTTGCCAAAATCCATGACTCTGTTTGCAAACTTCAGCTGTTCCAGAAAGTTTGTGCACCTGATGCAATGTTACTTTTATTAAAACTCATGCTTGTTTTAGTTCCTCCTTTTAATTTAGCTAGGGTCAGGCCAGGTTTCTAGCCATCGGAATAAAGTTGAATGTGAGGAACGATCACTACTGGAATGATACATCCTGTATCTTGTCCTTACCTAGAGAAACTGATACTTCCCAAAGACATGGGACAGAGAGAAAAGCCATAAACTAGTAATTTATACCTTGTATTTTAAATGTTTCAATGATTAAAGATTATGTTCAATATCACAAATTTTCAAGACAAAGTGAAAATGTAAAATTATTCAAGGGCATTCCCCTCTGAAAATAGCTGTCCTCCAAAACTGAGTAATGCATATAAAGGGCAAGTGTGTATTATTACTCAGGATAACAGATAATTAGGTTCTAGTTTTATCCATACTTGCAGTCTGAATGATATCAAATCACCTCACGAGTTGTTTGTCAGAATTTTTGACTTGGCCTTAATAATCCCAATTCACTGATACGTAATTGCAGCTTTCCTCTGGAAAGTTGCAAGGCTACATGAAAAGAGGTGCTCTTGGTTTACCTCCTAAAGAGCAAACTCTCATCACAACTGGCAGTAGCCGCCAACCCTTTGTCAGTCTCAACACATGAAGGGAGATGTTTAAGAGACTGAAACACTCCCTAAGGCCGAAGGGACCAAGTCCACAGTTCATGAGCCGCATCTGGCCATGAAGAGGTTGGCCAGTAATCACGAAAGGAGCAGGCTTAACTGTTTACACATTCAGCAGTTTTTTGTTCTGACTAAGAATGAGGAGGTAGCAGTAAGTTTTATGGGCCAGGCTGCTTTTATTTGGAGAAAACTGAAGGTGTTTCAGAAACTGCACTGAAGTTGAGAATTTTGTCTGAGCGTAAGAGGAGGATCTACTGGTATTCAAGCAGCTGGAGAACTCACAATGCATTTTCTTTAAATTTGATTTCTCCTGCAGCAAGCCAACTTGTGTTACACAGCCTTGTTCACTGCTTTCCTATTTTGCTCATACCACAGCCTTTTGTAAACTGACCAACCGCCATCCAGAAAAATCAGTGAGGTTTTCTCGTCTCAGCTGCTCTGAAGTTTGCTCCGGGATTTCAGTTCTATGATGGCTGCAAGGCTTCCAATGCCTAACCTTAATTTGTTCCACCTTCTCTCCAGGTTAAGAGTGCTGCCCATAGTTTTTTATCACAAAAAAGAAGAAAACAGATTTTTTGCATTAGCACAGCCAATGGCACATGTAATACCTTCCATTTCAAAACCTGCCTTGAGTAACTCCACACAAAGCCCTCTTGCAGCCCCATATATCCCTTCGCAACGCTGTTGCAAAGACTTGTGCATTTCTTTCAAATTTTCTCTGCAGAGCTGCTCTCCAGCAGGTCAGCCCCCAACCTGTACTGGTGCTTGGGGTTATTCCTCCCCAGGTGCAAGACCCTACACTTGCCCTTGTTGAACTTCATCAGGTTCCTCTCAGCCCAGCTCTCCAGCCTGTCTGGGTCAAAGTGACTAATTACAGTCCCCATCTGCTAGAGGTGCCCACAATTTTGCTAGTCACAGTTTGGTGTGCCCACCTCGCCCAAGGCTGCTTCAGCCTGGGTAGGTGGCTCTGGTGATGAGAGCTGTCCCTGGCGATGCAGCAACCTGCCCCTGCCCCTGGATTGGCACTTACGCAGGGATGAAGGCATTCCTGACACAGCTGATTTCCTAGGATATCACTCATCAGGTTAGCCAGAACATGCAAGTTGTGCAGACAGACTGCCCAAATTGTTGAAGAGAGATCAGCGAGGCAGGGTGGGGGAAGTTATGCAAAATTCTGGCTAGACAGATCCAAAAAAAGAAAAAACATAAGCCCACACCCTCTGTCTGGCGATCCTGAGGACTGAACAACAGTGGAAACACGTTTAGTTGCCAAAAAGTGAGCTTCATTCCTTACATGGAGCTGTGTACATCCATCCCTGTCTTTGTGGTCCTCTTAAGCGCTTGCATCTCCAGTGACAGGAATGAAAGGCTGGTCAAAATTCGTCACTGGACTGAAACGCGAGTTTCCTGCCATCACTCATCCTTTACCTCTTCCTTTCTCCCTGAATAGATAAGGAGGTGGTTCACTCCAGAAGGGCTTGTTTGCTTTATGAGACATTTCAAGCAGAGCGCCTGAGGCTGTAAGGTTAACGCTGCGGGACGGGGCGTATTGTTCTCGGCAGTCAAGTTCTGATTTGTGCAAAAGGAAAAAGTCATTTCTCATGCTGTTTTCCCTCTTGTAAATAGAGCTGGTTAGAAGCATTTGTTTTGCAGAAGTTTTGGTGAGGCATGGAAAATGTGCTCTGTTCTCTCTGGTTGCAATCGGCTCCTGTCATCTTTTTTTAGTTCTATCAGCAGCTATTTTGAAGTAAGTCTAATTGGGCTGCTCCTAGAACATATTTTGGCTTGTGGCATTTTAAAGTGGTTTATGATATGTATGTACTGCATACACAATGTTTTATTTTCTTAAATTTATCAACAATTTTTTTTGTCTTCTGCCTTTCCCATCAGCTAAACAGAGATAACTGAATCTGGATGTAAATTCTATGGGTGGAGAGGGAAGGAAAAGAGGAGGTGGAGGGGGAAGGAGCAGCAAATTGTTTTGCAAAAAGCCTCTGGGCTGGAGCCATGCTTTTGTTTCAAAACATAGATATATACCCAGTGACTGCTAGTGTTAAAAATAACATAATGGTAACAATCTATGAGAAGGCCTAATTTATAGGTCGTGTAAGTATTAGCGAAAAGCCCTTTACAACATGTTTGGTTCATGTTGTTTTCAGTCCACACGGTCTGTGGGATGAGGGAAATGAGCCCATAGAAGTTAATCTGGTAGTTCTTCCATGTGCATCTGTCTCCTCAGAAAATTGTCATTAATCCGCTGTCTAGTCCACTGAGAAACAGGAATTGAGGCTAGGTGAGCATTGCTGCCCTGCTAGAGCCAAGCCTGGGAGCAGGCTGGGGTGGGAATGGGAGAGCAACCTGCCTTGGGAAGGGCCATGCTCTGTGCTTAGGATCTGGGTTGTTCCCCACGGAGCAAAACTTTTCAAGGCGATTTCTCCCTGCTAGGCTAGGAGTGGTGGAAATCCTACCCACAAAAGAGAGGTGAAACTATTTTTATAGGCGCTTGCACTTCCCTGGATTATTCAGATACTGCAATGATGAATGTTGTAATGCTTGAAAGTTACTCAGCTACTACGGTGTTGCGAGCTATATGAGGTAATACAGAAATATTTCATTCATTTCCAGGGACCAGCTCACTGGCGCTTTTCCAGCAGCACTGTAAACTTGTAAAACTGATGGATCAGTTTCCCAAGGGTCTTTATTACCGAGACTTCTGACTTCTCAGCAACTGGAACAGCCTTGTAAACTATCCAGACCATGCAAGATGCTTAAAATAAGCTTACAATTAGTGTTCCCTAGGGTTTTGTGCCGGGCTTCTTTTCCCAAAGACTCTTTTCTGTCATATTTAGCACAGGAGAACGGGATGCGACTCTCTAGGGGCTTATCTCTGTCAACAGGAAAAGGGCACTTCTGAATGAAATTAAGTGCTACCGCTCCCTTCCTCTAAGGCAAAAAACACTGCAATGGGTGTGAGTTCTGTCTCAGGTCGATTTGACAAATCCTAACCTTTTGGCTGACTTGGGTCTTGTTCCAATGAGGCTTCGCGTAAATATGTTTCAAACATAGTTTTGCACGGGAATCAAACTCTACAAAACACTGTTAATTTGACTTTTGTCATATAGAATCCAAACTGGTGAGTGCCTCATATCTGTCTCAGCTGTTCTGCTTTGCTATCCCCGTCCCTCTGTGTCATTCAGGCAACTGGTTCCAGAGTGAAGCAGTCTTCGCTTTGCTGATGTGTGGAGTGAAGATCAGGTGCATCACCATTACACATGGGATACAGGATTAATTTCTTTTTTGTTTTTTCCTTAAAAAAAGAATTGCCTTTAGAGTGATTCTGGTTTTGAAAGACGAAACAATATTTAGACATATATATAATATGTATATAACACAATGCTATCTTTATAACTTTTGTTTTTAACTAAAAAGCAGGGGGGGGGGAGGGGGAAAGAACACTGCCCATGCATGCTTCTGGGTGATAAGAGTTGTCCCCTTCCCCTTCGGTTTCAGGCAAATAAAAATAAAACGGGAGCAGAAGAACCACTTTGTTCCCCGGCCCTGCCTCTGGGTGTATAAATAGCAGGCGTCCCTGTGCCCGGGTGGCTGCTGGAGTGCCTCTCATTCCAGAGATCTTTGGCCACTCTCTTATCAAAACAGAAAGTCTGACTTCACTCCTGCTCTCTGCTGATTGATTTTGTGTTGGAAACAGGTAACACGACAGCTTTCATTGTCCTTGAATTAGCCACCTACTTCCAGAGGTCAAACAAACAGGCTGAAGGTCCAGAAACTCACTTCAGCTAATTGCTGCCAAAATTCCTTCTCCGCAAAATGAGCAGGGGCTGGAGCACTCCTGGGTGACAAATGCTCTCCGGAGAGATGTACAGAAACCATCCCGGGAGGGCTAACAAGGGGTATCGAGCTACAGCGCTGGGGAAGAGCTGAAATGCGAGACGAAGCCCAGTGCCAATTCTAAACTTAGGAGCTGGAGCCGCAGACTGATGGTGGAGCAATAGCATGAGGACAAGGCTGTCTGATTCAACCGCGGGGCTCAGGAGGCTCAGTTTTACACTGGGCGCTGGCGTGGCCCTTTATTTGCTGGAAGTTTTCTATCAACATTAAAATTTCCTACTGGCTTTCTGCTTTTGTATTTTTAGAAAAAATATGAGTTTAGAGGCAATGAGTGGTGGCTAAAACTTCTCAATCTTCCCCCTTCCATTTGCATTTTTCTTTTTCTTCCGCTAGCTTTCAAGCTGCTGCTTCAATTAGTTCTAATATACGTTTCGGTCACATAGCACAGACACACAGCTACTGCTGTGCAACCTGGGTCATGCGCTCGACATGTACGCTGTGCCAAAGATGACTGATGGCACCCTCCTGTCACTCTCATATTCTCTTTAGAATGAAAGCTAAGAGAACGATGAGATTGTATGGCTCTGCTTTGGAGAGTCGTCCTCATAGAAGTGCAGGCCTGTGCCTGGCTGATACATTGCAGACACTTCATGCTCCTTCAAAGTACTGTCAGCTCCTGTTTATCCCTGGATTGATTGATCTGACTAGGTGTCCCACCTGTAACTGCACAGATGCTGCGGACAGCACAAGGCGGCGCATAAAGCAAATTGCATCAGGTCCTTCTTTACTTGCAATTGTTTATATATTATCTGTCCTCTACAGGAAATGGCTTAGATGTTTTTCCATAGGTGGATATAGTCAATAAGCTCTTAGAGAGCAACCCAGATATCTACAGTTTTTATTTATCCATGTTAGGCCACCACCTTTCTGATAGGAAGCATGAATGAGACATATTTGCCTCTCGACAACAGCTTTTTCTTTCTTTTCCTCTTTCCTTAATCCCTGTAAGAGAATTTTTCAGCCTTGCTTTCATGGAATCATAGAATCATAGAATGGTAGGGGTTGGAAGGGACCTCTAGAGATAATCTAGTCCAACCCCCCTGCTAAAGCAGGTTAGACTAGAGCAGGTTGCACAGGAATGCATCCAGGCGGGTTTTGAATA
>VZSC01009074.1:241192-262284 GCA_013398225.1 Steatornis caripensis | reverse complement strand
GTCTTCCAGTGTGAGTCGAGTTTCAAAGCCTTCCTCAGGTGGCTGAAGCACTTCACATGTAAAATATAGGGCAGACTTTGCACTATTGAATTTACAGGATTGTTGGAAATCTCTGCGTGGAGAAACTGGCTTCTGATGATTCTGCACCCTGGCACCTTTAAATTTGACTTGCAGCGTGGAAACGTTTATGGGCAAATGGCCTCTTCTCCCCCTCCTGCATATTCATGTAGTTTAGTGACAAAGATGAATTATTTTTTACACCTGTTGGGACTGCAGAATCGATACTGCGGAGCGCCGTGGAGCGAGACCCAGAGCTCTGCGGGGCTGTCTGGGCCCCCGGCGTGTGGGGGCCGTGGGGTTCCTCGTCGCGGGGCGCTTCGAGGGTTTCGGTGGGGGATCTGGGCGAAAGGGGGATTTGGGGGGCACCCCCGGGCACAGCCGCCCACCCGGGGCCCGGTAGCTGCTCGTGGGGCTCTGTGCCGCGGTGGCAGTGGTGAGGGCGGGCGTTCCTGCCTGGGTTTTGAAATTCCCCCTCCCAGAAGTGAATCCACCGAGCGTTTGATCATCTAAGTGAAAGTTGCGCAATTTCGCCCTTAGCTGGTTTGTTTGCGCAATGTTCCCCCACGCGAAGTGGGGTTGGTGGGTTGCGGTACTTTCTCTTAGATGTTCCTCTAGCGTGTTTTAAGTGATTTGTTAAATTAAACTTTGAAGAGATCTCCTTTCTCTGCCGCTCCTTCCTGGTGAATCTCTAAGCCTAGAGATGCAGAATCGAGAGGGTGAGAAAGAAGGGATGAGTGATGCTGAGAGTGCTGCATGGCAATGCAGCCATGCATGACTGCGGTTCAGCTTGCAGTCTCTTCCCTCCTGTTTGCAGTTGCTACAAATGCAAAAGAACACTATTCTTTTCTAATATAACAATATTTTCCTAGATCTGTTATTGTAACTAGCTGTTAAAAAAAAAAACCCAAACACGTTACACGAGTGCTTTGGTATGAACTGAAAGGTAAAGCCTTCTGCCAGTGCCGCTGAAATGCATGTGTGCTGGTTGCTAGATCTGGTTTGCTTTCCTGCAGTCTCTAATTTATAGTGACCTGTCACTGCGGTGGATTTAATTTAGAGTGAATGACAAGAATTTGTATTTTTATACAGAAAGAAATCTGTGACTAATTAAAGCCCTCCTCTCATAAGCAGTTCAGTGCAGAGAGCAATTAAATGAGTTGTAGTTCCCACTTTAGTGGTGAGTCTAAGTGCCCCTAAGAGTCCTAGCTCAAACTTGGTGGAGGCTTTTTGCTTCTTTTTTTTTCTCTTCAGCCAAATGAAAGCTCGGGGTGTGCGCATTTCCCACTCTGTACGTTGGTACTTTTTGAGACTTTTAAAGGTGGGTCGAGTCAGTGCCTGGGGTCAGAGCTGCCCCTTTGCTGGATGCCAGCAGGCAGGGTCACCTCAGGAACTGCCCAGGTACTCGGGCACCTGTGTTACCAGGTCTGAATTCTACTACTTCCTTACATACACCTTGTTCTGCCCAACACCAGCAGCCCCGTTCTGGTTACCTGAGCAGCCGTCAGTGTGAATAAAGTTAACCGTTCGATTTAGAAACAGATCTGAGCAGCGGGTCGCTGTGGCTCTGGGAGGTGAACCCAGAAACGTGTGTTACTGAGGGCTTTCTCGGGGAGTGACATTAAATGTCCTTCCCTGCACTCGCCGGAGCTGTGCGACAGCCCCGCTCTGAGAGTCTGCGAGGCTGGGCTGCGTTTGCAAAAATGCACTGCCTCCAAAAAAATAACACACGCTGCCCTCCCATCCCCCTTGCAGTCTACGAAGCGGTAAAACTGGGCTTTGCAGAGCTTGGTGGGTTTTGCAGGCCACTTGCTTCTGCTTGGCTGAAGGTCCACCTTAAATGTCCCTATACGAGTATGGAATCTGGCTGTGCCTCGGTGTAGTCTTACACCAGCCCGCCCTGGTGTGCTCCTGCCTGGCTTCAACCATACAAAAATAGACGGGATCCACTACCTAAGGTGTCATTGTAACATTACTTATCTGAGGTGAAACTGAAGCCCTTATCTTTGACGCTGAACGGCAATTCAGTGCCTGGGTTGCCTTTTAAAGGTAATTTGTTCCCACATTTGTGCAGAGGGAGACGCTTGGGTTTTGCTTTGGTTTTGCTGCGGTTTTGCTGCCTCGGCGTTAAGTTGTGGCCATGGGTATTTTGCTTTAGTTCACAGCTTTCATTTGAGGGTTAGTCTTAATATCTGTTTTGTCTGTAGCATTGTTCTACCAATATGAAGCTGTGCTATAAAAATAAAAAAGTTGCAGGGATTTTATTTTTTTCTGATTAACTTCAGAGTTGTGATGTCTTGACATCGTTTTGAAACTGTCAGGACATAATGTGTTTAGAAACAAGCTTTGAGCTGATGACATGGCAACATATGATACTCATTGTGTTAGAAATGAATGTGCCAGTAGTGCTAATCTCTTCCGTACTTGGATTTAAGGAATACTGTCAATTCATGCTTGTCTCAACATTGACTTTTTTTAAGATGAGCTTTAACGTTGGATGTCATGTTCCGCCTCCCCCCCCCGCCTCCAATATCTTGTTAGTAAGAAGTAGTTGCAAAAATCTCTGCGCCAGAAGTTCTCAAAGTTTCAGGTCCGTGTTACCAGTTCCCTAGTTATGTTTCTTCCTAAGGTATCGAGGAAAACAACAGGCGAGGGAATAAAAGCGCAGGTAATGACAGACCCGGTGTGGGGTTTTTTGTCTGTTTTTATACTGTGGAGGGGAACTCGCACAAAGAAAGAAGGCTTTCAGAATGGTAAACAGGGCCATTTGTTTTTATCGTCTTTAAATTAAAACTCTAATCCTCTCCTGCAGGCATCAGTTCTTTGGATTTGGTCCTTGAATACTAAACATCATGAGCAACTACAGCGTGTCTTTGGTCGGCCCGGCTCCTTGGGGTTTCAGACTTCAAGGGGGCAAGGATTTCAACATGCCTCTGTCTATCTCTCGGGTAAGTGTGTTTGCATCTTTGCCTGCATGTAGGTATCTGTTATGCTGTGGCCGACCTGCAACCTTCAGTCGTAAGTATACAAAGCCATTAATTACAGATGCTGGGACTCAACTTGCGCTGTGGCGTGGAGGGCTGTTGTGGGGGGAAAGCTGGGAAAATAAATATTCTTTATCGTCTGAAGGCTCCAACAAAATTGTCTTACGAAGGACATGTGCATTTGAAATAGTTGTTTTATCTGCATTTATTTATGCAACAAAAGAAACCACCCTTGAATTTCCCTCACTGCTCCCACCCAGAAAACAGCGATGCAGAGGCTGGAGGCTGGCAGGAAACAAGTAATTTTCTGCACAGGGCTGAGCTTGTGCAGTTCAAATGGGAGGCAGGAGGAAAAATCACTCATGTTACCCGTGTTTATTCAGCACCTCTTAGCAGCTTGAGGATCTTTTGGTGTCTGTTCTTGCAGATCCCACTATTTACAATAAAAAGGCACTTAAATGATAGTAGTTGTTCATCGGCATGTGCGTCCGTGAAGAGTATGTGCTCTGAGCCTGGTACTCAAAGGATTTGAGGAACTAAGTAAAAACAAATGTGATCTTTGTACCCGGGCACTATGTAACTAGTTTCCTACTTTGAAACCACCTTTACAGAGAAGGCTTGTCTTCCAGTGTGAGTCGAGTTTCAAAGCCTTCCTCAGGTGGCTGAAGCACTTCACATGTAAAATATAGGGCAGACTTTGCACTATTGAATTTACAGGATTGTTGGAAATCTCTGCGTGGAGAAACTGGCTTCTGATGATTCTGCACCCTGGCACCTTTAAATTTGACTTGCAGCGTGGAAACGTTTATGGGCAAATGGCCTCTTCTCCCCCTCCTGCATATTCATGTAGTTTAGTGACAAAGATGAATTATTTTTTACACCTGTTGGGACTGCAGAATCGATACTGCCCTGGGAGACAGAGCAGGTTTCTATTTGGGTTTATGCATCATAGCAATATTTTTAGCTAATCTCAACTAGCGATTCAAACTCTGCCAGTTCATTTAGACTTGGCTTATCCTATCCACCTGTGGATTATGCTCGTGAAGTTTAAAATACAGTTTGGCTCTGCAAAATTATTTTTCTGTGTTTAAAATGGACTGGAGAGCTGTAGAAATGTCTCTGTACAGATGAATACAGCTGATATCTGAGCCAAAAAGGGGCTGAGAAGCAGTTTATTCCCAAATTCCGGGGTTTTTCAAGCTAAACTGTAATTTAGTTTCTTGTTCAGTAGCTGGTTAGTCCTGCACTAATGAGAAATTTGAACTGGGGATGTGGATAGTGCTCTTCTGATTTGATGGTAGAAGTGCTGTCATGACAAGGATTTGCAAAAGCATATGGTCTTGCCTGCATAGGGTACTTGTGCGTGGTATTGAGCAATCAAGAGCTGAAGGCAATAAACCATGGTAAACAACTAGTTTTAGGAAGGTGTAGTACTTTTTTGTAGGGGCCTCTGCTGTCCTGGAGATCTAGAGTGCAGTCCTGTGGTAAGCAGGCTTCCCATCTAAAAGTTTCTAAAGAGGAAACATACGTTGAAATTAGCCTAGACTACTACTTTATTGCAGGAATCAAATGTACTGTCACATGGAGTAGCCATGGGGAATTGGCCTAAATAGCTGCATATAAAAGCCTCAGTTATGGGATTCCCTAATGACAAGATGTCAGCACCCACAAGAGCAGAACGTAATGAAAGATGGGGGCTGGAGTGGTTTTAGGACTTCAATTTGTGCGTGGGAGGTGGAAGTGCAATATCCAATTCACCTATTATACCTCAACACTGCTCCTCAGCTGAACTTTATCTTCTTATTTGCAGTTAAGAGTATGCAGATATTAGACTGCCTGGTGCTATTTTTCTTCTTTTTTTTTTTTTTTCCTTTGGATCAAAAAAGTCCTTAGTTCTGGTACGCCAATCCAGCTTTGGCCCAATAGCTGGAAGAATTCGAGGCCATGTTCCTGGTATGCTAGAACAGCGTGTACCATTCACCACCACCCCCCACCACCACCCCCCCCAGCCCTTCTTTTCCTGATGAAGCTAAATGCCTTCCTGTATCTGAAGACCGTTAATTAAATTATTTTAGCAAAACAGTAATGAGACAACAGAATTATGTTCTTTGGCAAGGAGGACTTTTAGGTTTTGCTTTGTTTTTAATTTGTCCTCTAGATGCTGAGGATGAATCTGGCTGGGCTGCTGAGGGCTAATTTCCTGCTAGATTTTAACTCCTTGAAATTAAGTTCAAATAAAGTACAGTTTACGAAGCACACAAAATACACTGGTTTCTAAAGCTGTTTATCTGAAAAGCTACTGTCTTTTTACTAATTATGTGAACAAATTAAGATCTCATATGATTCCATGGAGAAAGCTGTTACTAAGTCCTTCAACTTTGTACAGAATGCACTTTAACTGGGCATGTTCTTTGCCTCTGTAAAGTAAAATGAGCCCGTTTTTAGTGTTCTTCAGTTGAAATTCTTAATGTCAGCTAAGGTGTAACAGGTTAACATTAAATGTAGGGGTAGCAGTAGTGTTTGATTTTTCATAAGCCAGTATGTTGTGGCCTAGTTGCAACATCATAACCAGTAGCAACAGTTATTGCAGGGTTAGGTCAGTCACTTAATAGAGCCCTCTTGGTGCTTTAAAGTTGCTACGTGTGCTTATGCAGTTGTACGTGTTTCATGGTAAGAAATATATGGGATGTCCGGGTTATAGCCTTATAGTTAGTGGCATAAATCAGTACAACAAAAATGCACGCAGTACTTGTTACGTATACTTGTATCTGGCTGGACTTCAGCAGGGTGGCTTTTCGCAGTCCTCCTCCTTGCCTTGCAAAGGCACCTGTCTGAGCCCTGCACAGTGCCATTGCACGGGTCCGGAGTTCAACACCGGGAAGCTGCTGTGGGGTGGGAGCAGTGATAGAAGTGTGGGGGGGGTATGGCCTTCATGAAAGGGGTCAGTGGGAAGGAAGTTACTTTCAACTAAAACGATTTGGTCTTTATCCTTCAACCAGGAGTAAAGGGTGGGCTGAGGTGGTAGATCTACACATTCTGTTAACAGCCAAGCATTAAAGTGGCTCAGGCCATCACGTGTAAACCATACTGTAGGGCTTCCAGGTAGTTTATTCTGTAGTGGTGCTTGTATAGCGAGAGATTGCAAACTGTAACCAGTTAACCTGCAGTGAAGAACACAGAAATTACTGGAGCTGAGGTGTCAAACTTAGATTATTGTGAGTTGCTGTTCTTTCTTTTTCCTCATGGCATTTTACGTTAAGCCACTGTTCGCCTTATTCCTTCAAGACTTATGTTGTGAGGCAACACTGAAAAAATGGAAAGCTAGAGCAGGTAAGAACAAGTTAGTGAAGTGCGAGGTTAATTATGTTTTGGTAGCTGTAAAGTAACTATTGTAGGAAATGACTAAGATTCAGGCTTCTTCCCTATGGAAGAAAAAGCTTAATGTCTATCCATCTATCTGTAGTATATGTAGTTGTGTGAAATGATGTTTGCCATGATGCTATTGTCTTCATATGAATGAATTGATTGCTTCTGAATCACCACAGACCACTGAAAAGGCAGGTACTTAACTAGACACCTCCATGTCCACCAGGTAGATTTGGGAGGCGTTGTCCCAACACTTGTAAGTGTTGGCTACACTGTAAGAATGGCATCATGGGTTCTGCTTGTTTCTCAGTTATTTCCAGACAACATTTATTTCCAAGTTGCAGATGTTCTGCTAAACACCAGTAAAGACTATCGGACTAAAATAATTGCAGCTGAATTATTTTGGTTTTAATCATGATTGCAAATAATAAGGGATCTCCTGTTCCTGATATCCATGCAGATCTGTGGTCTTGGATAAATCCTGCTGAGGCTAGGGATAAATCCAGCTTGGGAATAACATTGATCTACACTCAGTAGATCTTTGCCTTTTGGATTTGTTTGCGCAAGAGTTTGTTTCTTTTGCTGAATTAGAATAAAGAAGTGCCATTTTGGAGATAAAGTAATCCAAACACACTGCTAGGTGGGGTTCCTGGAGTGGCTCTTGGGCATGCTAAGTATTATATTTACAGAATTTGGGGTTAATGACATTTACACCGTGGTCTGTGTTGTTTACATGCAGCACAGTAGGTTTTAAAACAATGCGCGCTCCTTTAGAGTTTGAATTAACTTGCTTTACTTTTTTGAGACTTGGTTAGTTCCCAGTGCTTAATTAACATAACCAGAATAAACTCGGTAAGCATGTCTGTAGCGTTAGAATTGTCAAAACTGCTCTCCTCTGCAGATTGACATAAATAGTGTTTGGTACTGATGACCTGTGAGAGGTTTAGATATTTGTTCTGAATGTATGCTGTAAATGTTTGTAGCCTATGAAAGTTTTGTGGTGCGGTCTCTGAACAGTGCTTTTCTCTGTTTTATGGCAGTATTTACCACTAGAAACAAGGAAATACTGAACTGAAACTGTAGTTTGAACTGTAGTGAAGCCTATGTGCAATATACATCCTCCCACCTAATGCAAATAAATGAGATGTTTTCTTGTATTTAAAAGTTACTTTTTTGTTCAATCCTGGTGGCAACTCTAGCCATCTTCCTTCAAAAGAATTCCTGTAAGAATTAAATGGGATATGGTTGTCTTGAAATGCTTGACCTGACTTGACAGCTCTGTTTTTCTACTGCAACTTCTTTCTGTGTGTTTCCCACCTCCACCCCCCCCAGCTTCTTCCTGCTTCACTTGTCACTTTGCCTCTTCAAAAAAAAACCAAACCCCAAACCAAACAAAAAACCCTCCTTAAAAATAGCCCCTTCTTTTGCAGTTTTTCAGTTTTCATTGTTTCATCTGTTTAAAGTATGTTTTTCTGTGGTGTTCAAGTTATAGTTGATGGAAGGCTCGTGATAATGAATCTGTCAGCAAGTAGTACACCCAGGGAGTAGGTAGAAGAGCAGCCCGCCTTGGGATGAAGTAGGGAATTGCATGTGCAGCACATCAGCTGCTCTATATTAATCTCATGTGAGCATACTGACATTCTCCGCGCTGTTATTGGGAGGTCACTATCAGAGGAGTTGTCTCCTCTGCGCTCCCACTTTTCTTCGTTCCTGCCCAGGTACATACATGGTTACCTAGCTAGTTGTCCATGTGGATGGAGCACGTATGATTGGTTTTGCACAGCATTTGCTTATTCACGGGTCTGGCCTTTGGCCTTTTTAATATTTGGAAGCAAGCTATTTTAAAGTTATTAAGATCTGTGAAAATAATGTTAATGAGAAGAGACTAAAGGAAAATTATGCTTTGAATGGACCTAGAGCATATCAGCTTTGATTGAATAGGGTCTGGCTGAGCCTCTTGCCATTGTATTTGCATGAATTATTTTATTAAGCCACATGCGTTGTTTCCAGCAAAATCAGAGCTTGTGTAAGTATGAACTCAGTTATTGCAGTGGGGGACTGGGGAAATGGTCTTTCAAGCAGGCGTGTGAAACAGGAGAGAAACACTAGAACAACTGCTGGCCAGGCCAGTGATAATTGTGTCAGTAACCTTACGCTTCATCCTGGAAGCTACTGAGAGCTACTAACTAAGCCCTAACTGGCAGCTGCTGGCAGTGGTGCCCTGGTTTGATTTGCTACCGAGTTGTGATGGTTTGCACAAAATACAGCTGAAGATGTATGCCACTACTGCAGCTTCCCAGGACAGGGTCAGAGAGCTGCGGAGGTCACAGCACTAACCTGCTGATCCTGCTCTTACGGCGATAAAAGCTGCATTTTACAGGAGCTATCAACGCTTATGAAATGAGCGGGATTAGCCAAGGCGTAAAGCAAGAAGTGTTACTCTGTTCTGTTTAATTCTGTTTACAAGATGTGGTTTACTGAAAAAAATACAGAGAATGACAAATGAGCTACTGGTGCCAAAGTCTGTGTCCTCTCTGCGCTGAGTCCTGAAGGAGTGGAGGTTTTTCTTTGGGAACTGAGTGGAATATGAACAGTTATAAAGCTCCCGGCTGCATAAGTAGTTTAATACGAGCAAGTTTCTTGAAAGCCCTACAAGTGCTGGTTAGTGCTTCAGAGTTTGCATAGTTGCCTGCTAGCAACATCCTCCTTTAGACAGTTCCCGAGTTTAACTTGAAGATGGAAAAGAGAGATCAGTTGGTACAGCTGTAATTTCCCAGTTGCCTCTTTTGCCACTGCTGTTTAACCTCTTTGTGCTGAAAACTGGGAGAAGGGCCGTGTTTCCCCATACCGTTTGTTTTCTTTCCCATGTCTATTTTGCTATACAGTTTAAAGCAAGACAGACCATCACTGGAGCGGGGTTGAGAAGAAGGGAGGGCGTGGGGGAGAAGAGGCAGAAGAAAAGTGTCTGCATCTCGTCTGTTCATGACCTTATTTGTCAGACAACCTCCTCAGACCAAGTAGGAAGGTGACTTACTTTAGAATAGTTCCTCTACTGATGTCATTACGAGCTTATAGCTGAGGGATATTTGATGTGATGTGTGAACCTATTCCTTTTACATTAAAGCATGCTGGTAACTCTTTTTCCCCTTATAAGTGACAGTTTAGTTACAGCATGAGGAGTACAAGCTAAATATTTCATGATGGAAAAACTAAAGTATTTGTGCGCAGTGTCTGTTTCTCAAAGACAGATGTAGTGAAAAAACAAACTCTGATTAGCTGTTCAGAGCAGATGCAAAATTGGCAGTCCTTCCAGAGCCCCAAAAGCAGGACCATTTATTGAAAAGTAACTGCAAAAAAATGAGGCATGTTTTCTTTGCAAGTTATCTGGCCCTGGAGGCCTGACAACTTCTGTCGACTTCCCCACCGTTTGGAGATGCTATTTTTAGTGTAACTGTTTTTCTCATTATTCATTGGCTGATGGCTATCAGAAGGCATTGTGAGAAGATATGGTGTTGAAAGGTTTGTTTGTTTGGCTTTGGTACGGAGCCAGGAGATAACATTGTTGGCTTTTGTTTTTCATTTGTTTTGACTTTTTAAGAATAGATTTCATATGTTATCAATATAAGGGAAAGTGTGAGAGAAAACTGTCCCTCGTGTGCCTAAAGCAATAGAAATACGGGAAAGGTGATATTCCTCCTGCCAGTGGTCAAAAAGAAAAAAAATTGAGGCTGAAGTTTGTTTGAACAAATATGAGAAACAGAAATATGTTTACTTCCATAGGTGACTGTTACAAGAATAGAGACAGAAGGGAAGGAGGTGACTGCTAAGGCCAGTGTTACATGAATTTTTGAATGACTCAAGTCTTCAGAGCAGTAAAAGCAGGGAGAATATGACAAAAGTATCTGTTTAGGTTCCGTTACTGTAAGAGGTCCTCAAGCTGAATTTGCGGAGAGAGGTGCTGTCTTGTCTTGGAAGAGTTGACATGAATGGAAGAAAAAGGCTATGAGCTTTGGGCACTGGGTCCTGTGGGGTGCAAGTAGCTTCAGTTACCATGTTGACCTAAAGCCTTGCTGATGTTAAGGGGTTTATACAGCCTTGCTGCTCTGATGTACGATGCTGCGAAGGGTAAGAGGTTGAGCGTCACTGACACTAGCCTGGTTTAAATGCAGACAAGCTACTGCTGTAAGTATGTCGGTAGGTGACTGTGGGCTGTATGGGTCTAGATTTAGGGCTGTGATGGTCTTCTTGGACAAATTGGCTGGTGAATCAGGTTTGTAATTATGTTTGCTTCCAGGAACTGTTCTTCAAAGGGTTTTCTTCAGGAGCATGATCGTGCTGGTAATGCTGTGGCAAATGAGTCTCATCTTCTTAAGAGGAGGAAGAAGAAGGTGGCATTAGGAGCCTGTGCTATGTTTGGGCTGTAAGAGCAGCCTTTCTAATGACTTGCTTTAAACTAGATACCTATGGAAATGAAGTTCAGGGAAAAGTAGGAAGAGGCAACAAAGCGAGAGAGAAACAAAACATGGATGCTGTTAGGCTTAGTACAGCTGTGAGGAGGGGTGAGTGCCGCTCTGTGACGGGCTGCTCCTTGAGCACCAGCCAGCTGCATATGCCTGTGGCATTAAACACTTCTGCAGAACAGACCTAAGGTTTCAAGTAGGGAAATGAAGGCCACCCTTATTGGACAGGCTGTAAAAAGTCTGATTTAAATGACTTGTGTAACACCGCACAGGGCTATTTTCACCCTCTTTTTCCATTTCTCTGCTTCATTCATCACTCGCCTTTCAACTGTCAGTTAATGGGGTGGTGTCCCACACAGAGTAGCTTTTCATCTTTTGTCACTTTGAGATACCAGTGCAGTTCTCAGCACATAGTGTCTTGTGTACACTGACCCAAGTAGAGAGGTAGTAGGGGGACAAAATAGCATGTTATAAATTGAAGACCGTGTCATGATGCACACTCTCAAAGCAGACGAGTATGTGCTGCACCAATGGAATGTACTGAGTAGTTTTAATGTATAGTTGGCAGCGACAGAGCACAAAGAGATTTCTGCTGTTGGTCCCTTATTTTTACTTAACAGGGAAAACATTAGCCTTCAGTGTTTTACGATCCAGAAAACCTGGAGTGAAATTAGTAATTCTGCGACGTCTGGGTGACGGTTCTGCCTATATACTGTCAAGCATCAAGATGTACCAAGTGTTGAGGCCCCACTCAGAACAGGAAGATGCTATGCATTCCTCAAGAGATTGGTGCTTTTTTCTTTTAATGCAGCCCAGAAAATTTCAATTAGAATAGTCCATAATATTTTTCTATTATGGACTATTATTACAGTTTCTATCTCGTTCTGAGTTAGTCTTGCGTTAGAAACTTCAGCTTAAACAGTTACACTTGGTAAAAGTAAAAGCAAGAGAAAACGACTTGTGATAGTTGAAAGTATTTGAAAGTATGAACTCTTGCCATTGCTGTCAGCTATGCCTGTAAGAAAGCCCTGAAGTAAAATGTAATGCCTTGTGTGAAGTCCCATAGGCTAAAAAGTGGATCTTGCCAGGTCTTTAGTAGTCCTGTTGGAAAGGTCAAATGGTTTGCATGTTAACTTGGATATGAAAGAAATTTGCCTTACCCTGGCCTATATTAAGGGATGACCTAACGCGCTATCTAGTTCTTTCCCTAACAAGTTATCGAACAATGTGAGGTGCTTGCCACAGGAAGGCAACAGAAACACTTATTTTGTGTTAATTTTATTTCATAGTTCTTTTGAAGGCTTGAGTAGTGATTTAGATGCTAAGCCTTACTTAATATAGGGTGTATCAATTTCAGGAGGTAAAGCTCCCTGTTTGTTAAGGTTTTGTGTTTATGAACATAATTGCATATTCTTTAGGTATTCTTACACCCAAAATTTATTAAACCCGTGGAGAAAATGATCAAAGTGTCTCCGTCAAGTGTGGTGTTGTATTGGTAGTAATAGTATTTGAGACTTTAAAAGGGAATTCTGTAGAGTGAAGGCAAAATGCTGTAAATGTGAAAAATGCAGACATAAATAAAGATGTATTTTTGTTATTAAAAAAGATTATGTCACCTTGGTGGAAACTTTAGCTACAGAATGTTTTTGTTCAGAATGCTTAGAAAAGAGCAGCTTTGCTGTGCAAGTACTTCCTCTGCCAGACAGAGCAGCTTACTCTCCAAGGTTATAGTACATCTGCTATTAAACCTTTTTCTTTCTAACGTTTGTCTTAGACATGACAAGCCAGGAGTAGTTCTGAGTCCAATGCAGCTAGTACGTGAAACTTTTCTTTCTTTCCTGTGAAGTAGGAGGCCAAAATTGTTGGGGTTTTTTGGGAGGCGGGTGAGACTCCTTTGCCAGTAATTTCTACCTCTTCCCTTTGCGGTTCTAGACTTAGCCCGGTGTTGTGAAAGACACGGAGAGGTACAGTAATAGGATTGCTGGTCTCCAACTTGCTCATGTATCTAAGCAATTCCTTCTGTGCTGTTCTATTTTTCCTTACCTACTGCCTTTAAAAGAAGGGGAGGAAAAAAGCAAAGCAAACAAAAGAAGAAAAAACAAACAAACCAGTGTTGATCTATAAGCCAGAGAACCTGTGGAAGTTGAGTTGGGCTTGCTTTTATTAGACTGATAGGGAAATGGAAGGCTTGCAAAGCTTTAAACATCAAAACATTTAAACATCTTGGTAGAGTAAATTCTGTTGTTTCCTGTTGGCTTTCTGCAGCTTCTCATCAAATCACAGTGAGTCCAGACTAAATAAGTGTGTCCTCTGCCTCGTGTCTAAGGTGGGTTGTTAGGAATTATTCAGGAATGAAAAGGCATCTGCCACAATAAGTATTCTGACAAGCAGAGTATATCCAGCCCTCAGGGGACAGCGTACTAGTTCTTTGTGGCGGACTGATTGCCTGGAGTTGTGGCTTGATTAAATGTGATATATGATCATCAGGGGACGCAGTCAGCCTTGCAAAGGAAGCAGCAGTGGTCAGAGAGCAGGCAGCATTGCATCCTATCTGTCAGCCTGAGTTCTGTCCTCTTTAAATATTTTCTTAATGCACAGAGGTGTGTGTGTGTATGTGAAAGACCCCAAAACATTTGCTGTTCATTAAAATGGGAAAAAATTCATGTACTACCTGATACTTGTCTTGTATGTGAACTGGCCCCCAGCCCTCTGTCAGTGGTAATCACTGGCCGAAGGCGGTTGACAGAAGAAAACCTGTGCTTGCAGCTCCATGTTGGAGCTCAAAGCCAACTCCATGCATGAAGCTTCCTCCATCAAGTACCCTAAGCAGGTGCAGTAGTTGGGACTGACGCAGCAGAGGCTCACTGAGCCCAGCAGGCTTGGCTGCGGGAGCTGGGACTGTGGGCGCAAGGGTAGGGGCGGGTACCCGGGGACAGCACAGTCTAGAAGTGCTGAAGCCAGACTTGCTAGGACATGTCTGTCAGTGCACTAAGCTGTGAAAACTGCCACTGAATGCTTATTAAATTACAGCTTTTGTCAGCTATGGATACAGTCTATTCTCTCCACCTTCCAGCTGTCGTATTTTGGCAACTGACTGTAAGCAAAAGTCATTATAGCAGGGGCTTACATGAATCTGCTTTGAGAGCATATTCAATTTGTAAATTAAATTATTTTGCTGTTGTGCAGATCTAGCATAATCCTGTAGATGCTAAGAATCCAAGCCTTGGTCCTGCAAAAAACACTTGAGCAGAAGTGTAATTTTATGTCTATAAGATGACTTGCTTAAGGCTCAGCCCTATGTTAATGTGCACTGATGCTCAGCACTCTGCAGTATTGGGCCTTCAGACTGTTGTTACCCAGAAGGAAAGCAACATTGACTTGCTTGGAGGAGACAATTGACCTTTCCCAGCCAACTTTCTGCTTTCTCTCAAAGATGCATTACCCAGTGATTGTTAGCCATAAGAGCACCAACTAGCAGAGATGTTTGTACGACATCCTGAGAGCTAGATTAGAAACAAACCTTTGAGCAGCCAGTCAGTCTCCATCAGTAAAACTATAGGGCTGAATCAAGTGGTTTAGTAGCATTTGGGAATGAGGAGTCTTTGCATATTAGGTATGTGGTGGTGTTTTACTACCCACTTGCTTTGGAAATGCTGTAGAGATGCTCTATCCCCTTATCTCTCTTTGCAGTATGCAATTATTGCACTCTTAAGCTAGAGAGTAGTGCCTCAGAGCAGGTGCTGTTTTGGGTAGTTTTGTAAAACTGTCTCTTCTGAACTATTGACTAAAATAACTGAATTTATGAATGACATATAGACGAGTAGTTTCTTTGAATGAAAGAATAAATTCAGTGTATATATCTAGAAATGCAATTCACTTGCAGTGTGAAAACCTAAAGATGGTTTCCTTGAGGTGTGCACTTAAATCTTGTAGACTTGAATTCTCGCAGTATCTCTCTGGATAAAAGTATCACAATCCCTCTTAAGTCAGAGGGAACGTGATACTCTCCGGCCAGTTGAGTAGCTCCTATGTGAGAGTATTTTCTTCCATTGACACATCTACACTTGAACTTTAAAACGTAGAAACCGCTGATTATTAAAACTTCAAATGACACTAATTTGTTTTGATACCTGACCTGATGAAAACTGCTGCTGTTGCAGCTGACAGCCCAGATCAGTTTATAACTCTGTTGTGGATGGTGTGGGTTTAAAGAACTGGAAATTACTCACAGGAGACTCCGATTACAGCAGTCAAAGTAAGGATTTAGGGCAAACCTGTCGGTGTTGATGCTTTACTTCGCAACCTCCTGCTGTTGGAGAAGGCTAAACTGCTGGGGCTTTTTTCTCTTTCTTCCTCCTTGCAAATGTAAGGCACGCTTTTGGCATTGTGATGGAGACAGATGGGTGAGTGTATGAGATTTTGGACACCGTAGCCATTGACGTCAACTGGTTCCTGACCTCATCAACAGGATGGAGTGCCTCGAGGGGTTCTGGTAACTCCGAATGCCTCCTCTGTCACTCGCTCACCATGTGTGCAACTTTGTACTTAGTTTTACTGCATATCCTAATCCACGCCTGTTTGGTGAACTCAATAATTGTCCTGTTCCTGGTCTCTGACTTCTCTTGCTCTCTTCAGCGAAGAGTGTATCCCCCAGGGTACCAGACAAGGTTTTGTAGAGATTCTCCTGTCCTGCTTTGCTCTGATAATGATTACCTAGTGCAAGTCAGCTTTTATCCTACAGCATGGACTCTTTCCCTTGAAAGAAACTCCTGTATGACTTGGGGGGCGCTGCGTATGCGGGAGAGGTGCGACCTCACAAGAGCTGATCCCTCATGAAGAAAAGTGTTATCCAGGATAAGGGGATAAAGATGAGCTTTGCGGAATGCGTCAGTGCTGTGCTTCAGGAGAAGTGTTTGCTTGAGAGGGGTGGCATGCAAATAGTTTAGACTTAGATGCAATTATATTTATGTAATACTGGTATTAGTTCTGGGAAACGTAATGCATAACAATGGCCATTATGAGTTAGGAAGTAGCTCGCTGCAGCATTTAGGATTGCTAACCACTCAAATTGAACCAGAGTTGGTTTTCTGGTGCCGTTTTTTGAGTTTCTGCGAGACAGGTTTGAGCCTTTCCATTGGTCACCTGTTTTAGCATAAAGAGGAAGGCAGTTTTGCAAGAACGGGATTTGCACTGCCTTCATTCCCCCCCCCCTTACTTTTCTTAGCCTGAGGACATCTGTTTTACTGCTGAAACCAGTCTACTGGGTGGTTTTGCTGTTTGTTATCATTTAAGAGTCATTCAGAAGCCATTATTATTTGTGGCATTAGTAGGGCTTAGGGTTCAGAAAAGTGTATGATGGGGTTGGAATGAAGGGAATAATAAGATCTAGGTATCAGCACCCCCCCACACACCCCCAAAACCCCAAACTACAAAACTCCACAAAACTATTAAAATCTAATATGTAGGATATTTGTCATAAAGCTCCAAAAGACAAATGATGAAACCTTTAGACTCTGTATACCAGAGTATATAAGTAGATAATAAGTATATGTATATAATATATATAAGTAGATATAAGTATTTATAGGGATATCTTGCCTCTGCTCTTAATTGCATAAGTACTGCATTGTAAGTCTGTAACCATCCTGTTCCTTCCATTTTTTTCCTTACCATGCCAGTCCTTCCCAGACTGTAGTACATCCTGGCTTTACTGTGTCCAGCACTGGGTTTCTGTTTAGTCGGAAAAGCAAGACCGTATGGCAGCTTTTGCTTTATTGGTACAATTGCTGGAAATGCTTCAGCAGCAAGAAACAAGCTGCTCCTTTAAGCAGCAGTGTGCACTTGGGTACCACTGGATTCCGGAACGAGCACAGACGCCACCAGCAGCTCATGCACGCTTCGGATTGCCGGTCCAAAAAGCACTACTGGCTCCTTCAGGGAAAATGCTGTAGCTGGTATTACGTGGGGCGTGGTGAATATGGCTCCAGAGGTGCCTTCTGGCTTTCAGTCTCCTGACAGACGTGTGACAACCCTGGTCGTGTAGACTCAACGTATTTCAGTTTCTCGCTGCCCTGTACGTGGGGCTCTATTTCGGGGCCTGCAATGAGATCCCTGCTGCTCTCCCACCTTCATGGCAACGATGGCAGCTCTCCTCCCTCAGTCACTTCAGGCAGCTCTTATTCATTGAGGATTTAGGTTTCACTTGCCCATAAGGCTGTTACAATGCTATAGGGCTAAACTGCTTTGTAAAGAAAGCAGCAGGTTCTTCGGGTTGATCTCTGTTCAGCAATAAATGCAATCTAAAAGCGAAGCGTTGGTCAAAAATCGCCTACAAAAATACCGCTTTGGCACCCCCATCCCTTTTCTTCACACTGGGAGGAAGAGTAAAGGTTGAGTTGTTGTTGAAAGGCTTGAACTAAAATGGAGCCAAAATCGAAGTCATCAGAGGGGCCACACTGCAGTGCAACAGAGCTGAGTTTGTTTTGCCAGTCGTCCCATAAGGAGGAGGAAGTGTTTTGAGATCCTCACCAGTAACCCCCGCTGGACGTTACTCAGGACCACCCGTAGCTGTCTTTGACCTCTTTTGCTGTCTTCCTGCATGCTGGAGTGATATTCCTAAAGCAGCCTTTCCAAGGGGGAAGGGGGACAAGTCTATGGGAAGATTGCTCCGATTGAGATTATAGAGGAACCCAGAGTTACTCTTGCTGGTGCTGTTCTCAAGCGTCACCGTAACTGTGAACTTCTGGGAAGGGAGCGATGTGAGGGTGCTGTTAAGCTCCCAGTCCTTTGCATTGATGTGCTTGTATCAAAATCTGGATTCAATTTAAATCATCGAAATAATCCCTCAGTGTTGCACTGGAGAGTCAAGAAAAGTAAGTTGAAAAACCCAGCAAAACCTCAGAGTGTATCTTGGCATTAAAATCGTGAGATTAAAAAACACTCCTTATTTCTAGGGCCTGACTCATGGTTTTTGAATGTGTGAGGGTGGCAGTGCTAGCTCCTATGGTCAAGTAGCATTATAAATATTTCAGGACTTTAGGACACAGAGCTGTGCCAAATACTTTTCCCCTGTTTGGGTTTTTCTTCCTAATTACCAAAACTAATTTTTGCAGATCTCTTGTAACCTGGGTTGCTTGGGTAATTAAACAGACATGTTAAATGGCCCAGTTTCTGAAAATGATGCATCAAATCTGAGTATTTAAATCAATTACATAGTGACCAAAGTGTTGCTGGCTGTCTAAAAGCTGTTTTATTGGGACATAGCGTATGCGGTTTCATGTGTATTCGGTAGAGGAAAGTGAATTACAGAGCAGCTGGCTTGCTAGAGACCTTCAGAAATAAACAGTACGTGGCATGCGTGTAGTAGAATTTGACCCTGTTAGGAAAATAAGTAGGGCAAAGTGGCTGGTTGTTAACGGTGGCTCCAGCTTCTGGTGGTAGCATAGGCAAAGCAAAAGAAAGCAGGGGGTGGAAATCACATGGGATTTGAATAATTCTTCCTGCCTGCCAGGAAGCCCTCGGTGCCCTGAAACACATTCAGCCAAGTAATAAATGAATTCTTCTCTGACAGATTGCACTCTGGGGGAAGTATTTTTCTATTAGTTTTCATGAGGCGTTGCAAGTTCCCGCGAGCCCAGAACATTACAGGGCGGAGGGGGCTTTCAGCAGAGGTGTGCGGGAACGTCTTGCCCGGGACTTCATCAGACGCTGGGGTGTGGGGTGCTGTGGGCAAGGAGCTGGCACGTCACCCGCCGTGCCACGGGGTCACCTCTGGCAGCGTGGGGATGAGCGGGAGGCTGGGAGTGTCGGCCTCATGAATATCTCGGACGTGACTTGCCAGAAATGCTGAACGAGGTCCCTCCGTGCTTTAAAATGAGAACTGAACTGCTAATTTGCTTTATCTGATTACCAGGCGTGCGGGTGTGAATAAACTGCCCGGTGCCCTGTTCTGTGCGGTGGTGAAATAATGAGGTTGAACACTGTGGATGGAGAGTAGTGGGTGGTGGGTCTCTTCTGCCTGCAATATATCCAGATGAAAAAGGTGGAGAATGGATACATACACTTATTTCTGTAATTTGTTCACCAGAAGCGTGCAGAATCCAAACTGCTGTGCTATGTAGAACAAGCCCTTTAACAAATAAAGCTTCGGGCTTCTTTTGTCCTTCAAGTATTCCTGGACCAGCTTCACTGGTTTCTTCTGATCTTGAGGGGACAAGTCTTTAGCCAGTGAAAAATGTGTATTAATCCAGAAAGTTTATTTGCTTATTGTTTGCTGATGTTTTAACAAGTATGTGTCATGTGTGGGAAATCCTTGGAAGTGAGGGGGTGGAGCATGGCAGGCAAGATCACAAGGAAATATTAGACTAAGTAGATAGGCAGATAATAGTAACCTGAACCTCTCTTGAAGATGTGTAGGAAATATATAGCTTGATTTATAAATTTCTAGTGCTTCTGAAAGGCACTAAAACATAAAGATGATGGAAGAAGGTATGGAAAAGGTATGTATCATGTTGCATAAATATCTGGGCTGGGCCCAGTCATTGTAAATTGTACAGGATTTTAATACAGGTAAACTTGTGGTTTCACTTTCTGCCGAGGAGGAGGAGTGATGTTTATGTTATGTCCCTTATGTCTCCATATGCTATTGTTTAAAATGAGGTAACTGAGAGCAGAACGTAACAAATGTGTGAGCAGAGTACTCTACAGTTATCACTGGGACATAATTTCGATCAGCCATCTGCATGTCTAATGCATTTACTTTGAAAACTGAATTTCAGTGTAAGAATGGGCTTTATATTGTAAGTTAAACTAGCTTTTGGATTTAACTAACACATTGTGGAAAAAATGGAATTAATACATTCCCCTTAAGTGAAACTCTAACCTTAATTTCTTTTCCTGTCTTCATTTGGTTCACTCTCTATATACAGGAATATGACAGCTGGCATAATGCCTCCTTTTTGAATCGTGCCGTTTAGCATTTCTGGCAGCTGGATACGTGTGGAAAGCTGTATAGTGAGAAATCTGTTTCTCATAGCTTTTATTGTCTGTTTTTCATCAGATAGAAAAATGTTGATATGCCCTGAACTTCCCTGCTTTGGCTCACCTGAACAGTAATTTACTTCAGCATTGCCTGTATGTTTTCTCTGGGTACGGACCTCATGCTTTCCATCTCTCTTGCATCGCATAGCTCCACCGACTCACTGCGTCGTCCACAAGCTTCTTGGGGCATTTCCTAGGACACCCCAGACTTCCTGCTGCAGCTAATTGGGGTGGTGCAAACTCGTGGAAGGGAATTTATCCCGAATCTGAAAAAAAACCTGAAGTGAATTATGTCTTAGCAGAGTTTCATAAATATTCTGGTCAAGTAGGAGTCTGCCTGCAAAGAGTTACTGCTTAGAAAAGAAAAGCTTAGGCAGTCCTGTTTTATTCTGCATGTTAAAATACATTTCGATGTTAGTAAATGAATATTTTCTTAAGTGAAGAATAGAACCTTTATTTTCAAGATAATTTGCTTCGATTTTATGAATATGTTTTGGCTTCAGAAACCTACAGACAAATGAAGAATATGGCATAGAGCTGATCTGTCTGTTGAGAGTGATTATTTTGTGTTTTTTTTCAGGCTGCATGAGGAATTTTGTGGTTTTTTGTGGGCAAGTACCTGGTTCTAGTCAGCTCTGTCCATCGTGCTTGATTATCTAAGACGGTGCTGAATTTTGAGCTCTCGAACATGCAGGTATTGCAATCCATACGCACAGTGTGGAGTGGTTGCCTGCTGTAAGCAATCACCATAATGATTTTACCTTCTTTTCTTCTCCACTTGGACACTTAATACCAACTCTGCAAGCATAAATAGTTCAGCTCAACAGATAACAGTTACAGCTTTCTCAGTGCACCAGTATGCAGACTTGCTGCAATACCAAGGGGTTTTTTGGAGACCAAGTAGTGAGAAGCGCTGAAATGCTGCTTGGAGGTCCCACCTTCGGGGCAAGGATGGGCACTGCAGTGATAACAGTGCTTGGAGGCAACGTATGCAAACCTTTTCTGACAGCAGATGGAGAGTCTTGTCTAGAAGTTTTGCTTGGATAACCCACTTTATTTATTAAAGACATGCAGTGTTGAGCCCAAAACTTCAACATTTTGCTGGTTACTCAGTAAGATTTTATCTACTGAAGTCACATTTTTCTTTACTCTCCCTTCTTGCTTGAAAAGCTACTCTCCCCCAGCC
>VZSC01009074.1:188649-241062 GCA_013398225.1 Steatornis caripensis | reverse complement strand
CCTGCGTTACAGCAAAGCTGAAATAAGAAGGTGGTTTTATCCTTGGAAATATCCCTTGCCCTTCCATTTCTCTGCTGGTTTTGAATGCTATCGAAATTGTAATTTGTTCCTCTTCTTGTCTCCTCTGCTCCAGTTCTTCTAAGACTTGGAGCTCTCCTCATACCTCAAATATTCTTCCATTGAGAAAAAAAGAAAAACTTAGATTATTTGAGCAAGGCTACAGGAAAAAAAAATATGCAAGGACCAAAATACAAATGGCCACACCCTTGAGGGGAGAATGAGGTGTTGTCCTTCAACAAGCTCTTCCTCATCGACTGAAAAATTTACTGTGGTTCTCCTTAGAATGTTTTGAATTATTAATGAACTTTGAAACTTTACTTAGGACGTAATTTTCTTTCGTCGATAATGTCTTGAAGTTCTTCAAAAGCTAATTTGTAAGTTATTGGAAGGATTAAACAGACTCATGTTGACATAAGTCCACTTTTACGTTTATAATGTTTTAATGTAGATACCAAAAATATGTATGTGCATGTCTTTCTGCATGTTTTATTTTAGTGCTGCAGAACGATGAGGGGAGAGGTGTTGCAACACTGAGTTTTTTTGTTCAAAGTACAAGCTGACCTGCTGCCAGCAGGCACTGGAAAGCTGTAGTGCAAGGCTGAAAGAGAAATCGACGTGGCTTCCTTAGTACAGCTTTTTATTGATGCATACCAGCCCTGAAACAGAGGTGGTAACAAATACCTGCGGACGTAATGCCTTTAAAAAAGTACACAGCACAGTATTATTACCAAAATCTTCAGTAGCAGTATATATTTATATTGGTCCTGAAGACCTTTTTTTTGAGGGAGAGCACATGTGTAATAAATATTTATTTATTAAGGCAGAGCTGCTCAGTTTGGGGCAGATTTGGTTTCTGCAAGCACTCATCGCAACCCTTGGTCCAGGATCAAAAACTTGCTCCCAAGTGAATCAGTATCTGTGCTGGCACCTTCCTGGGGAGGGTGAAGATGTGGCTCAGGTCATGTCCTGCAGGGCAGCTTCATTCATGCAGCTGTTTACCATGGCCTGACCCTTCTTCTACCTGGCAACGTTGCAAAAAATGGCGATTGCTAAATTGTGCTTGAATTTGCTGTGAAAACTAACCTGGTTTGCATGTTTTCAAGCCCCATTCTCTCACTGGGGTCTCAAACAAGGAGTGATGAGTATCATTGTCAAGTTAAATGCTGGTTGCAAATGAGTGGCAAAGGTCCTCTCTTTCTTTTCTTCTTTGGGTTGTTATATTGCAAGGTCCTGCACATGGGTTGGGGCAATCCCAAGCACAGATATAGTCTGAGCAGAGAATGGATTGAGAGCAGGCTTGAGGAGAAGGACTTGGGGGGTGGTGTTGGTTGATGAGAAGCTCAATGTGAGCCGGCAACGTGCGTTGGCAGCCCAGAAGGCCAGGCGTATCCTGGGCTGCATCAAAAGAAGCGTGACCAGCAGGTCGAGGGAGGTGATTCTCCCCCTCTGCTCTGGTGAGACCCCGGCTGGAGTACTTGGGGTCAACTCTGGGGCCCCCAACATAAGAAGGACATGGAGCTGTTGGAGCAAGTTCAGAGGAGGGCCGTGAAGATGATCAGAGGGCTGGAGCACCTCACCTATGAAGACAGGTTGAGAGAGTTGGGGTTGCTCAGTCTGGAGAGAAGGCTCTGGGGAGACGTTATAGCAGCCTTCCAGTACCTGAAGGGGCCTACAAGCGAGCTGGAGAGGGACTTCTCGCAAGGGCATGTAGTGATAGGATGAGGGGTTATGGTTTTAAACTGAAAGGGGGTGGATTCAGATGAGATATTAGGAAGTAATTCTTCATGATGAGGGTATTGAGACACTGGAACAGGTTGACCGGAGAAGTTGTGGATGCCCCCTCCCTGGAAGTGTTCAGGGCCATGTTGGATGGGGCTTTGAGCAAGCTGATGTAGTGGAAGGTGTCCCTGCCCATGGCGGGGGGGTTGGAACTAGATGATCTTTAAGCTCCCTTCCAACCCAAACCGTTCTATGATTGTACATTCCTGATGGAAGCACAGTGTTCGTTACCTACCATATAAAGCAGCAGTGGTCTACAATGTTTCTGTATCTTGTTGTGTTTTCACATTGCCCTTTAACATGAAGTTTGTGTGCTGGTAGTGCCGTTGCTGTGGGACAGCCTGTCCCTCGTCCTGCCACCCCACCTGACCCGGGCTTAAGTGCACGCCACTGGTATGGGTGCGCCCAGCCCTCCCAGCACAGTGCTAGTGCTCTCCCTGCCCTGTCCCTTCTGCCATTCTGAGTTTTCTTGTATTGCTGGCTGATGCCTGCCCTGGGGAAAGTGCATGAGCCCTTCATTTTGTGCTAAGTATAGTTCAGGTGGATACCCGAATGCTTTTCTTATTTCTGCATTGGAACGAGGCTTCTGTTTGTGGTTAGAAAGCAGTGAAGACAAGCTGTAAATCAGATGCAAAATGCATACGTCACAGTTAAATTCAGTTGCAAGCTTAGTTTGTTTCACTTATTCACTGTAAATTTTATCTCTGTTCAATCTGAGACCCTTTGGCAAAACACCTATGACATTTTTCACTGTCGTGGGATACTTCTGCACATCTGGATTTGGCAGAAGCATTAACTAAATCTCGAAATTCTTAAAATCGTAAAGCTGTGGCCCTCTGCTCCATTTCACCAGAGAGCTGGAGATGAAGCTAAAGGTTCATTATAAAGTAGTGCTGTAACATAATCTGTAGGCAGCCTATTGAAGCGACGTGCCAGCTCGATGTGCTGTGGTTTTAAATAACTTGCATTCATCTCCCCCAAGTACTAGAACAAAGTTTAGACCCTCTCCGAGCAGCCCACACCACAGCTGGAGCTTGCTGTTCAACACGTAGGCTCTGGGACATGTGTCCCCCTTTTCGAGGCTTTCCCCTATCACTTGCTCTTCCATTTCTTACTTAATTGGACTTGTGTTTTGTTTTGTAAAGCCAAATTAAAGTGACAACTCTGGAGACAAAGTTCTTACTTCCCATGCTGTATCTGTCTGTAGATAAATGACTGTGAGCTTTTTCATTTCTGTTCCTTGCCACTCTTACCATCTTTGGTAGCACTAAATCAGGCTAGGGTGATTTTATTTTTACTTCCAGAAGTTTCATATAGGGGAAACAGCGTTTGACCAAAATTAGATTTTGGGCAACCATCTAAAATGTCTTAACTGGATGATATTTAAAATTTGAAAACAGTATTTAAAAGTACTTAATTATGGAGAACTAAACCAGAATACTTTTATGCCAGAAAAAATCAGATTAGTTGGAAAAATAAATAAAAATGTTTTTCATTGCGGGACAGTGTTGGTGAGCTGTGTGACTAGTACTGATTTCTTCATGCGGTGTGTCCCAGAAACCAAGAGGAGCTTGCCCGGGATTGCCTTTGTAATGATGTGTATTTACGTGGTTCACAATGTTACTCAAAATTCTTTTCCGATCTTGGGCTGTTTCCTGTGGCATTGCAGGTTTTGCCTTTATGGTTCAGACTTCCTCAGCCCCATCTGCCATAACCTCGAGTACGAAGGCACGGTCTTAGGCACAGTCTTAAGCACAGACTTAAGTCAGTATTGCCTCAACCCTGCCATCCCCCTGAGCCCCTGCATCACCCTCAGCCCCTGCGCTACCGCCACTGCTCATCTGTTCACATGCTGTGCTAAGAGCAGAAAAAATATACTTTGTTTTTATTTTTGCTGGGTAATACTGCTAGCTTTTCAATTAGTGTTAGGGATATGTGTATCCTAAAAATTTGGTTTCCAGGAGAACTACCTGTAACTGCAGGGCATTGCGTTATTAAAGCGTCAATTTTAATTACTGGAAGTTAGAGCACATTCTTGTTTTGGTGAGGTTTGCCTAATCCCACCCTAGGGACATAGGAGTTTCCGTGCCCGTTCTGGGAAATTAACTTTAACTTGTTACTGACCTGTGTTAGTTTTAGTGATATAAAAGGAGATGCTACGCAACTTATCTGACTAGTAGCGCTTCACCTAATGAATATTTACTTCTCCTGATACCTTCAGTTTCTGTACATTCTTGTGCACCCTTTTATAGGCAGTGATCTGGGTTGCCCTCTCTTCTGAGCTGTAATTAGCAGACTCTGATGAATGGGACAAGTTACTTTGTTTTCCAGCAGATTGTACTTGATCGCTGTTGTTCCAACCTGCCCCTTCTGCTGTTGAGCTGCTACATCAGCCTTGTACTCCTCAGGATGATGAAAACCAGCCTGCCTGCGTCTTCTCTGCAACAGGGGGAGGAATGACAGCTATTTTATGTTGAGTGGGCGCTGTGGTTAGTGTTTAGGAAGTGCATGTGACAGTAACGGAGGAGCAGGGAGGTCTGGTGTAACCTCAGGCAGGTTAATCACTATACATGTTGACGTTTGAATGCAAACTTTCAGCTGCACTGGGATTTTCATATGTCTGCTTGGTGTTTCTGTTACTTTTTTGTTTCCGTTAGTATCTTGATCTGGTCTGGAAGAAAAAAAGAAAGATTGTGTTCTGTTTTAAGCTTTATTTATTCAGAAAAGACATTTTCCTCCCTCAGTTTAATACAAGTGTGGAGGAGGCTCTCCCTTGCTTCACATCCTGTGCTGCTGTAATTTTTATTTGATTTTTGTATGCTTTCAATTCTCAAAGGCTTGAGCTTACTTGCTACAGTTAAGCGCTGCAGATTGAAGGGGTGAATTCAGTTTGCATGTGCGTCTGAAGGGCTTGAAGTGTAACTTCTTCAGCAGTTAACTTAGTGATATCGTGCTCTTCAATATGAGTCATTGCTACAAAATATAATGCTGCCAGTGCTGCTCTTTCTCTTGGCAGGTTTAGTTTCTTTAGTTAATGAGAGAAACACTTCAGAGGTAATTAAATGCCTTGTGAAATTCTTGTTAGTAAGAAGCTCATACAAATGGGAGACTGAGGACCTCCAGGTGCTCTGAGGTGACAAAATACCTGAATGAACCAAGAATGGCTGGGCTGTTGGCTCCTGTGGCTGAAGGAGGACCTGTCCCCTTGAGAGGGCTGCTCTCCTGGGGTTGCCATCCACACCTGGAAGCTAGTGGGGCAAACACCTGGGATGGAGATTTTAAATTCAGCAGGGCACTGATCCCAGTGTGCAATGGGAATTATTTTTGTGACTGACACAGGGTTGCATTTGGCCAGTAACTCTTGGTCAGGCTAACAAATATCCATTCATTGCTGCATAAGTGACTTCTTACACTAGTAGTCATTGTGAAAGCTCAGTCACACACGTACAGGGACAAGGGAGGCGAGGATTGACCCTGTTACTGGTCGTCCTGCCAATAAGCATCCCAGTGAGAGTGCTGAAGTACCTGCATCCATCATCCTCCACGTCTGCTTACTGTGTTCATGCATTTATTTGAAAACATTTGCAAGAGTCCAATTTGTCCCCTTCCCCTCCTCCTAAGTCCTAGCTTGGACGCTGCTGTTTCCCAGTCTTTAGGAATATGTGCAGCAGCATGCTTGGCTCAGTGTGTGGCCCTGGAGGAGACCGCGTTGCCTTCTCCTTTACTGCTGTGAACATTGAGCCTTCTGGATTGAACTCTTTAGAAGTGCTGCTGTTAATGCAGTCACTATCTCTAGACTATGCTGTGAGGTAAAAGGGTTTTGGGGGCATCTTGGGTTGGAGAGAGAGGGTTAAGTACAAAATTAATTAGTTGATGTCAGATCTGTAAGGGTGTGTTGTTACCCAAGTGTCTTGCTAATACCTGGCTTGAACTTTGCATAGCATCAAGTACAGTTCTCTGTAGAAATCAGTTTGGCCTCTGTAGAAATCAGTTTGGCATCTGCAGAAATCTGCAGTTTGGGGTCACAATCTCATGGAGGGTGCTTAGACCTGTGTACTCTGTGTTTCTGTAATGACTTTCTCAAATCCTTCCCTTGTGACAGAGACTGCCAGTTGCATGAGTTTTTGTGTGGTAAGGAACTGAACTCTGGGTTAAAACCATGAACACCATGTCAGTTCATGCTCCGAGTAATCCTGTAAGAAGGAACTTTGGTGCCTTTGTTTGACCTAATTGCTCTGCCAGGTCTCAAGGTGTCTTTATATGAATGGGAAAAGAGGAAAAACCTGTAAAGCCATGCTAACCTAGTATTCCCTTACCTCGTTTGTGAGTGGGGAAAAAAGATGTGTTTCTGAGAAGGTGTTTTAGTTCTAAGGTTTCCAGCTTTACTCATTTTCCTGCTTTGGTCATGCTTGTTGTCTCGTCTTGCTTATACGGTTTGCTTCCTTTCTTCATCTCTGTGCTCAAAAGGCAGCGCAGAAGGTACTTTTGTACACTGCAAGAAGACTTGGATAACAAGAGAAACTGTATTATATTTAATGTGAAATCTTGGCCTTGCTGAACTACTAAATAGCAATTTTAGTGCATTCTTTGCTTTTCATCAAGAACAGATTGCAAAATACGTCTCCTAGGTTATTCTTGTTTGCATTGGTGACTTGTAGCATAGTGCAGAGATCAGAATATTATGGTGAATAAAAAGGTATTGCATCCTTCTGCAGTTACTGCATGAAGAGGTTTAAGGTCAATCTTACTGGAAAGCTAGCAGACAAAGAAGAAGCATCTCTAACAATATTGCAGGCCTCTCTTGTTTAGGATTTATTGCTCTTTATAACCAGTTGCAAGAATCCCTACAGATATTAATAGAAGTTTAGCTTGCGTGTGAACATTCCAGGTTGAATTACTTTTTATGTGAGTGAAATAAAACTTCAAAGTGATAATTTATGCATGTTAAAACAATTTGTGTCAAAATCCAGTAAGGATCGATATTAATATTTTTTGTAGCCATGTCAGTTCTTACGCCTTTCTCCAAAATCTTACTGCAATATGTTCTTGTTCTTATTAATGTACGAAAAAACTGTCAAATGTATGTTTACGTACGCTGTAGTTGTGCCGTGTTGCCATTTAAATCGAGCAGCTTAGAAGACAGAGACAACATCCCTCTGCTCCCTGGAAAAGCAAACCTTTTAGTAGATTAGAGGTACAGGCTGTAACTGAACGCTATCGAGAAGTATGAAATGCTTCCAGACCGTTCAGTCTCTGGAAGAGCCGCTTAGGCTCTTGTGCTGTAAATCTAGGACCTCCCTTTGGGTAGGTTGCATAATTTTAATGTCTGATGCCTTCTAATAGGTGGACAGAGAGGAACGTATGAAGGCTTTAATTTGAAGGAAAGCATGATGGGTGGCTGTGTGCCGAGCTCAGATCCTTCTGTAGCTTTTTCGTTGTCCCACTGAACCTGTTTGGCTTTTAGAAACGGGTTGAATAAAAATGATGTGTTTATGAGGAAATACAAATTTGTTTGTTTAACAAGCAGTAAATATGCAAACGGTGCATTTTAGGATTGGAGCAACGTGACCCTTGATGTTAGCAGCTCATATGACATGAGGATGTTGCTTACCAGTAGTCAGTGGCTGCACGTTAAGTCTCACTTTCCGCTTCCATGCGTGTGGTTATTCCTGCATTCCACATGCAGAAGCAGGTCTGGGGATGCTGTTGCTGTTTGGTGATTGATAAAGTGCGCCTTGAATGGTGCTCTTGGGTGGGAAGCTGTCAGACCCTTCTTGTTCTGGTGGCCAGCCCAATACTGGGATGGCCTTTGAGGAATGCATCTTACCCTGACTGGTGATGTTTGGGGAGGGGGGGAAATGGACAGGACTGAAATATTTCTACCCTGTTTTTATGTTCCCATAAGCTAAAGGTGGAGCCTTTGCAATTCTGGAAATGGCTGTCCCTGTCCCACCTCAGTATATGGGGATGGTTTTTCTTGGTTGGGTTCCTACCGCCATTCCAAGTTTTGCAGCAAAAAGTTGATTTCGTCTTGGAAAAACTGTTTCACAAACATTCAATGCACCACTGCTCGATGAAGTTTTATTACCCACTAAAGTGAGTTATATAGTTCTGTGTCTTGTTAAGTCATGGTTTTGAACACTGTCAAGTCACAGCTGATGGATGCATATTGCTGTTAGCTGTGGGGAAGGAGCGGATGCTGTAGAGGCTTGCAGTGAAGTCTTGCTCTGCCATCCTCCCCACCTCAGGCAACAGGCACCGGCATCTCCTATGTGTCAGTACTGACCTTGCCAGCAGTCCCAGCTGTGATAAGCCTCCAGACTTGAAGGTAGAGTAACCCTGCCAGGACAGTTCTCCTGTCCCGCTTTCCAAGATGTTTCTTGGATAGTCTCCCTTCCTTTTTTTTTTTTTTTCCCTAGGTAGTTGAAGAGATTTTCATTGCTTTTGAGGGGCTGTGGTAGTTGCCTAATTTTTGCTGGATTCACACTGATGTGGAGAATCTCTTTTGAGGATAAGCTTCCAGCAGTGAACATCCCTGACTATTTATTCTGAATATCTTTTCAATTTGAAAATATCTTTCCCATCTTTCTTCTACCAAAGGGTACGTAATCACTCACACTCCAGCTTTCACCAGAGCCTTGTTTGCGAGTGGCCTACACAAACTTGACGTACAGAAAATTCAGTAACATTCAAGATAGTACGGCGAGACAGAAAGAACAAGTCATCATGGCTGTCGCCAAAATAATGGTCAAAAAGGACAGTATTATGAGGGTCAGAAATTCTGCTCTTCATTTGGTATAGTTGATGCAGAATTCAAGCAAAAAGCAAGCTGAGAAAAAAATAGTCAAAATACTCATCTTTATTTACTTACTTACTTATAAAACTCTTCCAAAGTCTTACTTCCAGCAGTTCTAGAAGTAATACATTTAGTTCTAGAAATTATTTGAAATCTAGCTTGGGTCTTCCTACAGTAACATTTTTTGTTGGTATTGGGTACTCAGTGAAAAAAACTGATGTCACATGCTTTAAAAGAAATTGCACGGATTTAGCAGGCACGAAGGTAAGCTCTATCATCATGTTTATCAAAAGCTGCCTGCCTACGTGATGGTCAGGCTTTTATTCTTAAATAGCTTCTGAGGTGTTCAAGAGGCTGTATGTAGGTCTTAGAGTTTGAGAAGTGTAATCGCATGGAGGCTGGTGAGTCCTGTGAGAGTGATCAATATTGTGTACTGTTACCAGCAATAATAAAACCAAACCAAACAAACAAAAAAAACCAACCAAGCAAAAATCCCCACTTGCAGGCTTTCCATACCATCTATTTTGGATCAAGCCGGAGAAATGAATGGATATCGGGTTTTGGTATTGCATTGTTTAACCTGGAATTGTTTCCTGGTTTTGTCTGTAACCAGCAGTGCATATTGGATTTTTTTTCAGAATGCTAGAGCAGTCTTGTTTTAGTCCTAAAATTCGAGACTGCAAATGATTAAAATTTTTCTCTCCTTAGATATGATAATGCAGTAGAGTTTACAATGAATATTTAGGGTGGATTTCTTTTTCTGCATCTTAATTTTGAGATGTCCTGATTTTAGTTTTGGTAGTATAGAGCTCTGAGATAAATAAAAAGGGAGGGTGGGGGGTGGTGAGGGGAGATATAAAGATAAAATAAACAAAGAAGAAGTCACCAGAGAGCTAACGTGACTACGAGGCTCTATTGTACAGGATTCCTCTGCAAGTCCAGACTTTGAATGGCCGTACACTTCCCACTGCACAGTGATAGACTGTTGAGGGAGTAAATTTGAAGAGTTGAGTTTTCTTCATTCATTTTTTCAGAGCTCTTTGATAGCCAGCATTTTTCATTGTTTAGTTGTGTAACTTTTGATCTCCAGATGTCCAAGTAAGAAAAAACGTGTTGCGCCTAACTCAGACTTTAGGTTATGATGATTAGCAATTGCAGTGCAACTCTCAGCAGCACAACTCGGAAGACTGTTAAATTACAGCAGTGAGAGATTTAGATGAAGTTCATAGTGGCAACAAATACGCTGGCATTTTTCTCTCTGAAGCTTTAGTATGGAAGTTTCACATGGGTTTATATTCAGTCTTAAATGTCTGCAATGCCTTTGGCAATTGAATGGTAAGGAGAATTTACTTAAAATGAGGGTCTTCGTTTTGCAGTCAGAGTATTTGTGCTGAATAACTTCCTGTTTTCTCTGGACGAGTGCTTTTTGTCATGTTCTGCCTAAAAAAAAAAAAATGCTGATAATCTTCCTGTGCTCTTCTCGTACGGGTCCCCAGCAGACAGGACAAATGCCTTTTTATTTATATAGGGCTGTGTGTGTATACAATAAATATTTATACGTAAATACTCACTTTAAAATACATGTGTATGCCACCGTCTATAGTAATATAGACAATGTTTTAAATACATATATAAATAAATGTACATATACAAATAAATGTATATATAAACCCCACACACCTGGAACTGTATAAACAAATAATGTAAAAGTGAGGTCTCAAGTAAAGTAGACCAAAACTATGTTGTGTGTGTGTGTGTGTGTATATATATATATGTAATTTAGAAATGGAAAATTAAATTTGAAATTGTTATATATTCTCACGAGCTTTATTAGCTTGCGATAAAGATTTTTGTGTCTTAGCTATGAACAGCTGGTAGGAATTTGTTAAACGGTGTGTAACTCCTTTAAAATGTGTTTCTTGTTTTCTGAGGGTTTTTCCTTGGACTTTTTTCTGCAGTATTTTATAGTTTGGGGTTTTAGCCAGTAAATGTCTGGCTTAAAATAAATGTTTGCTATAATATTCCCTTGACATATAAAAGGCAAGATATCCACTAGGATTTACTGATGTCTCCTATTTCTGTTTTATTTCTTTGTGCTGTAAGTTTGCATTGGACTAATCCTGAGGAGTGCATTATATTAAATAAAGGCACGTACATACAGGGCTGTGCTTTTGTTCGTCTGGAGGAGGTCTTGCACACCATCAGTGTATTTGCCATAATTGGTTTAATTGTTACTTTCCGTGCACTTCAGAGCATCTGAAATGAGTTTTCTTCTTGCAGATATTTAAGTTTGCCTTTTTCTTCAACATTAGCAAAGGAATGTGCCTTTATACTTAAAATGTGAATCCTCTATTGATGTAGGATGGTTGAGTTGGAGAAGCTGCTGCATCTTGATGCATCTCTTCTGCACTTTATCCTTGGGCGCTGAGCTGCGTGCTCAAAGGAGACCTGGCAGAAGTATAGCTCTGAGTCCCCAGCCTTTTTGGCTGGCAGTTATGATGTTAACAGAATTAGCTCACTTTTTTTTTTTTTAATATGTGACTCCTAAATGTGGCAAAGTGTTCCGTGGGGAGTGGATGTGATGGCTCTCGTTGGTGTGCTTGGGTTTCACCTTGAAAGTGGACTTCTACAGTTTTTTCAGAGTGTCAGTTTGAGATGGCACTCAGGTGAGCCATGCTCCCTGGACAGATGATTTGTGCCAATAAGGAATACCCGCAGTGCCCAAACTTGCCTTCATTTTCTTCTTTACTTGAACGGTACGGCTTATCATTATCTCAATTCTTTGAAGCAGGCGGGTTGTTTCTTACATGTTTATGCGTGCCTACGTTGTTTCTGGATAGGAGAAAGTGAAATAGTAGCTGGTATATCATGAGGGATTCAATTTGTAGTAGTATTTTCTTGCCACTGGCTGTTAGGTTTTGTCAGATGAGTTTTTGGTTCACCCTTTCCCACTTAACTCTCTGCTTTGCTTTCACGTGTGGGATTGCTTCATTAGTTGTATTTCCTTCTCACTGCTACCATGTATGAGGCTCTTCTTTTTCCTGTGAGAGGGACTCCAAGGCAAAAAAAAAATCAAAATACTTTTGAATCACACAGTGGAACATACTGTTTTATTTGAATTCCTAAATTGGATGTTCTGGGAAGCATGGGGTGATTGTATCATGTTTGCAGGAAAGGTATATCTCATTGAGAGAGACTAAATCATAGACCATGAAAACCTTATGAAAACAAGATGACACATACTGGGCTACTAAGGCTGTTAAGGAGATGGATGTTCAGTTAGCTGAACTAATTTTATCATCTGTAAATGAATAAAAATAATTCTGTTTGGGAAAGGAGGAAGTACACCATTATATGCACTGCAGACATCTTCACATGTACGGCCTTTACAGTGGGGAAACTAATTTCTTTGGAAGAAGCTGAGCTTGGTCCCTTTTGCCCCTTCACACTTAAGGTCCATTAGAGAAAACTAACTCTGCTTTGTTTTGGATTGATTCAGGAGGCCCTAGCAGTAACATTTAGTAACTTTCTAAACTGTTTATTCCAAATGAGACAGGCACTTGAAACTGCCGTTCTCAGGCAAATCACGTAGTTCCTAAGGTGATGCCCCCTCAGCAGTCCCAATTATTTGTGTGCTTTGGTTGTGGAGTTAATTCGTGTTGGCCATCCAAAAATACCCAACCCTATAACTGGGAGAGGAACTCTACAAACTCGCAACTCCCAAAAGCTAAAGCAGCCGTCCAAAGTTTACGTTGCGTTTCTAGCTACATTTTCATTCCATTTCCTCTTTCTGTCTCTGAGAAATTAAGTAGGCAGTAATTTTTACCCACTGGCATATAGTCTCCCAGGGAGAAACCTGGATTAGTTCTCTAAACTCTTCAAACAGAAGAATAATCTTTAGAGAGAAGACAGCCAGTTAAAATAAATAGGGCTCTAAGGCATGCCGGCAGCATGAGAACACGACTGAGCTCCTTGAGAGAAGGCTTAGTGAAAGCTACTAATTTCAGGTCTTAAATATCTGCAGACATTCTGGCACTTGACTCTAAATCATTTTCCATCGCTTAAGTATTTGGAAAGCGTAGATTTTTTTGGAATTGCCCACGTTCTTCTTGCAAATATGATTTTAGTAACAATGTCTGAATTATTTTGCCTTAGTCCTTTTGACAACTTGTTTTTTGACATTTCGACATTATTTCTTCTCAAAATCAAAACATTAGTTGTCTTCTGTTATTCAAGGGACCCACAAGTATTGCCCATCCCATTTTGGTGACAATTTTTTTACCTCTTTGTTGTCTTTGATGCTACAAGTGGCTTGGAAAAGCAAGACCAGATGTTTGGTCTTGTTAGATGGCAGGAGAGGTACACTTGCACAGAGTAGTTTCTTTATTTCTCATGCGAGATGAGTGAATTTTGGCTGATTTTAATAAGCCTTTGAATTCCGATTTTAACTTGTGTGTCAGTACATGGAAAAAAAGTTTAAGCTACCTGTAAAATACATGAAATGTATCGGAATTTATTGCTGTGTATATAGTTAACTGCTGCCATTTCATGTGGGCAAGTTCAAATGCAGAGGTCGTCCTTTCTAATAACTGCTACTGAATTTGCAGTGATGATGCCGTATTGGTGTTACGTCCAAACTTAAAGCTGAAGGCACCTTTTGTGAAGTTGTTTGCCTCTGCTTCCTTACGTCCTGCAGCGGCTGGGCTGTTGCAAGGGAAGGGGGAGAGGCAGCAGAGATGAAACCTGCTCGTGGAAGAGTAGAGCTGCAAGATACATCTCGTGATCTGTCAAGATGTGACAAGTGAGAAATGGCACCAGGTAATACCTCTTCTGGCACTGGCACGTGGAAACTGTTTCTGCTTATTAACAGCCTGTTCTGGGGCAAGGTAGGGAAGCTGAGGGCTGCTTCTTCTGCTTCTCTCTTCTGGCACTGAAGTTGATTTGTTTAGCGATAGTGGATTGAAAAATAAAAGAGTACCCAAAAGGCCTGTGCATTATGCAGTTACCCTGTTTTGTAAACTTAATTTATATTTTTGGATCCTTTTCTGCATCAACCCAATTGTTTATAAGAGTAATTAACACTATGTGGCATCTCTTCTGTTTTCAGCAGCTAACGTCCTCTCATGTTCCTCTGTAGGTGTGTAGCTCTGTGTTTGGACGTGCATGCAAGAACAGATAGAGGGAGTGATGTGTGTGTATGTAACAGCTTATTTAAAGCGCAAAAGCAAGTTAAATATTTTTCTTTAGATACTGTATTTCAGCCCTTAATATTTAAGAGAAAAATTTTAGGAAGAAAAGACAGAGGGTCGAAACCATGTGTCTTTTTCCTAAAACTTGTGAACCCACAGCCATGCTCAGCCCTGTTTGTGTGGAGGGAAAACTCAAACTTGTGTTAGGTTTTGTTTGACATAATTTCTGAATGCGGGACTACAGGGGTACACGGCACAATCGCATTAAAATGTATTTTGTTGTCAGGGTTACTGCTGAGCATAAATAGCGGAACTGAGAATGAAATGCAAGAGATGGTTTTGTGGGTTCTTTGCTGGCAAAATGGCTGAATGCCTGTGGGCTCTTCCCATCCTTTTCCTGGGGACCGTGATGAGTTGAAGGGCTGTTTTGGGTCTGCTGTAGCCAAGCCGCTGCAGCATTGCAGTGAGGGAGCTGCTGCTCATGGAGCGAATGGGATGAAGCAAAGCTGGAGGACCTGGGAGGACAGGCTGGGAGGTGTACGTAGCCCTCTGGCCAGGGCTGCGGTGGTATCTGCCGTTGGGGTCCACAGCCAGACCGAGAAGTATGGTGGGTCGATAACTTTGCCTTGTACCTTTTTTCCGTAAACATTATCTTTAATGATTATTGGTGTGCTGTGCACGCCTTGGGTTATAGCTTTATAAATCAGGCTTTATAAGTCAAGTACCTTTGAAATTACGGGGAGAAAAAGGAGGGAAGTGAAACCTTACAGGAGCACGCAGGAGTACGGCCTCATGGAGTGAGGTGGGGGCAGAGTTTTCCGTTAATGACACATAGCAAAATATTCTGTTAATCAAAAGGTTTTTTTGACATAAGCTAATTTTGAACCCGGCTTGGTTTGGGGAAAACCTTCAGCTTATTTGCAGGACTGCCTCATAAATCCTTTTATAGCTGGTTGTGTCAGCGGTTTCCACTGCAAACCCTGCATTAGGGTTCTTATAACTCAGCTGTATAAATTTGATCTGGACTTTAAAATTGGCATGTATGTTCTTGATTTGGAAGCAAGTATTGAGGCTGGCTGGTTAATCTGTTGGCTATGCGAATAATATTGCTGTAGTAAAGGCTGTGAGGAATATGATACAGCTCTCAGTTTCCATTGAGTGCAGAGGAAGCTTATTTGCCACAACGAGCAGGTGCTCCCATGGCTCCTTTTTTTTTTTTTTTCATGCAGATGTAGTAAGCTAGATCCTAAGTGTCCCAAACCTGTTGGAAATCCAGAGTGTAAGTTGGATTTTTGCTTCCTTCCTGGCAGGGGAAGAGGTGAGGAAGGGCTTTGGTGAGCTGCCCTGTTAGGTGGGGTGCACTGGAGCACAGCAATACTTACCTGCTTGGGGTGTTGAGGTCAGAGCCGAGAATGGCGTGCTGCCATCTCTGCAGGTTGCATTGTGCTGGGGCCGCCTGTCAGGAGTCAGGTCAGACGTGCACAATTCATGTGAGGGTGCCGGTGCAGCTACAGAACATAAGTGTGTCCCCTGCCTTGTGTTTTGGGGCGAGGTTGTGTTCTCCAAAAATAGAGTAAGGGCTGCGTTTCCAAGTTTGTGGTGATTCACCAAAGGGGTGCTTTCAAGGGTGCTTTGAGCTCTATGTACATTTGAGAGCATTCTGTTACTGGTGCAAGGTGGTTACTTTGGTCAGGTGAAACGAGACTAGGGATAAGCACGGTAGTAATGGGTAATGAGTGTAAATATTAGCAGAAAGTGTTTTACAGCAGGGAGATAAAGGCCCTGTGGTTTGAACGTCTGTGTGAAAAGGCAGAGTGTTACTTGATAAAAGAGAGGTTGCCTGATCACTTGTTTTGTGACTCTGCAAAGTTCTCCTGTAATGTTCTTTCTGTATGTGGGTGTGTTGTGGTTGGTTTTTTTTAATTATTTGAAATACCTCTATGTAGGGAAGGATGTAGACTGAAAGAGAAGCAAGAGTGATAATGATACAAAGATCATCGTCTGGCTGACTTCTGCTTTGATTATGCACGTGTCTAAACTGAATTGGTATAGCCAGAAGCGTATCAGAAATGCTCAAGGTGTAAAAATCAAGCTGGCAGGACTTTGGATAGCCCAGGGAGATTTAAGTTTGGAGCAACGAACTACATTCTGAGAGAAAGTTGCAGATGACATTGAAGGATGTTTGTGTGATGGGGGAACCATTATTTACTGTCAGACTATGAAATAGTTTCTTTGGGAGCGTGGTTGTGACGCACTATCACACGAGCCAGTTGTGGCTGGGATTGATTCAAGGCAGGCGGTGTGGAAAAGATAAAAGGCAGCTTCCATCTCTAGTCAAATAGATCTTTGTCTTACGAGTAACTGCAATTTAAGTATTTCATTTATTATTGCATAAAAGCTAAGTAGTGATGGTTCAAAGAAGAGATGCTTGTCAATTTTTTTCTTAGTCATGTGAGGAAAAAATAGATGCTTATATGTTAATTAGAAATGAACTAAGCTACAGATTACATTGAGAGATAGATGCACATGTATGTGCACACATGCAATTTTCCTGGAAAGGATCTTCTAAAATAGCTCATTAAAGCTTGAGAGTAAAAGTAAAAAGCTTTTTTTCCTTGCCTTTTTTTTTTTTTGATGTTGGTTACTGCAAAGCAAAATAATAGGCTGGCTAAAATTTTGCTCAGGAAAAGGGTTGTATTATAGTGTGTTTTGGGATGTTTGCTTTTAAAAACCTGAGGCGTAAGTCTATGCGGAGATTACTTTTTATACTGTTGCTTTTGAAGTTGATCATGGATCAAGAACAGGTTTACTTTTGTTTTATCTCCGTTTGGAATGTATTTTAGAACAATATTTGTGGTTTTGGAATTCTGATGTTTAAAACAACAAGAACAACAAAAACTTTTTTTGTAAAAAAAAAAAAAAATTATTTTCAAAATCTAGTATTAGATGGGTGATTTTATTTATGTTTATTAGAAAGCGTCCTGGGGGTCTCTGGATGGCACAGGCTGGCTTTTGGCTTTCAGCCTTGGAGCTCGTTGCTGCTGAGGGGCCGAAAAGAGGTTTGCTGCTGGGGGCTGTGGGAGTGATTGGCCTCAGCAGGTGCCTGATCACGAAATGTCTCCCCTGCTTGCCTCCCCCACTGTCTCCAAATGAGCTTCTCAGAGTATAGAGACATGGAACTGAGTAGGAGGAAACATTTCTAGCTTGGCAATTTTGTAGCTTTAAAGTCTGCTGTGTGACATATATATATAAAAAAAAAAAGTCCAGCTTTTTGTAGCTGTAATTTGTGCTTGATTTTAAAAATTTGCCTCATACTGTAAACACAGAATTAAAACAGATCCATCAGGATTTGAAGAATGTTTGTGGTGCTTAGAAGTTAGTTTGATTCATAGGTAGCCAGTTTATAATTTTAATGCTGTACTCTTCTGTGCATACATCTTGTTGCATTCATTCTGTTTGTTTGCATGTGTATGTTTAGTAAAGGCATATTTTAAGGATATGCTTTTTTCCTAGTAGGAATTAATCATCAGGGGTGGGTTTTTTGCTTTTGTCCATCAGTTTACTGGTGTTTAAGTAGAGGTAATACTATAGTTCACCTGTAACTGATGCCAGATAATTTTACTAAGCTAAGGTTAAATTTCCAGTTTAAGAACAAAATCACTCATACAGGACCAAAAAAAAAGCAGTACAAAAGTAGTAATGATTTATAAACACCAGTTCAAAATTTCCTATATATTAGCACTTACATCTTTCTATATCTTCTGCATCTGTTGGATTTTTCAAAATCTTGCTAAAAAAAAAATGAAATAAATGGAGTTAGTTTCAACTGTGACAAGGAATGTGGGGGACATTTCTTTCAGTTTTGGTTCGAATATGTACCCAGTTTTGCGTATGTAATCCCAAGTACATATATGAATTTACTGTTTGTAATGGTAATGCACAGTTACAGAGTCTAAGATGTGTCAAAACCAGAGGCTCCCGGGGTATAAATATGTCTGCAGTGTAGAAAAGATCCTTAATTATTTCAAGTATTCTAATTTGTCCTGCTGTGTTCAGTGTAGATGTTTGTTTATTTTTATATACCTGCTCTTGTGATTATATTCCTCTTGCATCTGTGGTAAAACTCTGCCCTTGTAGCTTCAGTCTCACTTTGTTATAGGCGCTTGAGAAGCCAAGGATGCTAGCCAGTACTCTCAGGGAAGACTCATGCTCCAGCTGAGACTTCCTAGAAGTGCCACCCTCGCCTCTCTTGGTTAGTCAGATCTCTTACCTGAAATCTTATTCTTATTACACGAAGTTTTATTCGCTGTATCTAGATAAGGAGATTACCGCTCTGGCACATGCAGTTGTTCACACTCTTGTCCAGTAGTTAGTTCCTTCAGGTGTGTCTGGGACAGCCTCACCTATAAGGCAGATTCAGTCCCCTGCCTGCACGTGGACATAGCCAGGGGCTTGTCACGCTTCTCGGGACCTGCCTGCTTTTAAAAAAAGAATTATTAACTTGTTTTATTTTATACTACTTTGGATGGTAAGGCCCCCTCCACTCCTCTATGAGAACAGTCACCCTGAAGCCTGCTTTTGAAGTCTTACTGCTGAATGTGTGTAAGTTGCTTTTTTTATCACTAATTACGATGTGTGAACATTGTGCACATTTGCGTACATTTGGAGAAAGCTAGATTTTATTCACTTCAGCAGTCCAATCACAAAGCACAGTGATCCATTTGACCTTTTGCTTTTAGTGCCCTTACATTCCTTTCCCTTTTCCAGACCTTGCTGACAAATGTCAGCATGCCGTAACATATCGGTTTAGGGTTCTGTTTATGGCAGGTTCCACCTCTCACCCAAAGGTTTGAGGATCTTCCCTATAAATAGCTATGTTGGTCATAGCTTTCTATATGCTTGTAGGTTCCCTGATCTATGCTTTATAGTAACTGGGTCTCTTAGCTCAGAATCTTGGTATGAACACCGAATTTTGGAGGAATTTTGGCTTTGTTATTGAAGCCTTTCGTAAAAGGATGCTCCGTACAAGTTGTAATTCTGTTGAATTTAGCAAGTCAAAAAGTTTTACTGAAATTAGTGCATCTCCTTTTTCCTTTGTCTTCTACTTTTCTCCTCTGCTAACTTCCCTTGTTAGCACCCTTCTCTTTCAGCTCTGGGTAAAATTGCTCTGTTGACTTATAATGCTGGGAGACTGGTCGCTATTTTGAATCTGAGAGATGACAAGTCTCCCTACATCTCAGGTCTCCGGCTTCACCAGAATGATGTACTTGATAGCATAGGGTTAACACCAAATGGAAGGATTTTTCTGGTTTTGTCTGAATTTTTGGCTGTTGTTTTTAGTTGCTGAAGATTGATACTGCAGCTGTCTGTGGGACGTAGACTGATGTTGAAAAACGCCAGCCGTGATCCACTGAATGTTCTTGCTTTCGGTCGATACGTTGTCAAATTATGCATTTTTGGAGGACTGCATTTGTGTTTCTCTTGCAGCATTAGGCAATACTTTTTCCTCTGTTAGAGTATTTGTCTTCAGATGCTGTCCGATACGTGTGTCACAGCTGCCATGTATTGTAGTCTCTGAGATTTTAAGAAAGCATTAACCATATCAGGTAGGCTGATGGAGACACTTTCCATGGGTTTACCAACAAGTGACTGTTCATGCACAAATGCAAAGACGGAGTCCGTAGTATTTCACTTATTTCTACCACTTTACCAGAGACAGTTTTCGAGACCTAGCCTACTTATCCTGTTGGAAGAAGTGAATGGTGTGGAGACTGGTGACTGTATTCTGTGGTTGGTCATTGTCAAAACAAACCATAAGGAATGAAAAGTTCTTGGTCCCTACTGAATGAACTAAAACAAAGGCTGTTAAAAAACAACAGAGACATAAACCTTCCTTCTGTCTCCCTTTGAGGAGTCACTTACTAAAGTGTGACTGTGGCCCAAGGTGAACTCCACTTTGGAAATAAAGATGAAGTAATTCTGCTGTTTGGAGCACCTCTGTAAAATGCAGCACTTTCTTCAAGGAACAGACTCACGCTTGCAGGCAAAGGAAAGAGTTGTGAGGTTTTGTGTATATAGCGCGAGCAGCTCTAACTTCTCTGCCGTAAGATAAGAAATATATCTGGAAACAAAGAGGGAATTTGTACCATCCAGGACTGCTCTTTGTAGCCAGCTATAGAAACGCTAGCAGATTGAGGACCTGGGATATAAATCAGCGCATATATCTTGCTGTGTGTTGCTTTATTTCTGTTTCTGTTCTTGGGAATGAAGGTAGTTGAAATTTAGTGGCATCAGATGAAAAGATTAATTTATTGTTCAGTCAGGGTCAATAACGTGAACTTTACAAAGGTTTCTGTTGCATGACTATTTCATTCAAGTGGACCAAAGGCACTTGAGCTGAACTTCAGCAGTGACCTCGATGAAAGAGGCAGACTGCTCAAGAGGCCTCTCTTATTCTGGTCTGAATATACTGCAGGTCACTGAGGGCTATAAACCTACTGAAAGAAAGGCAAAACAAAGTCCCATAACTGGTCTGTCTGTGATACTGAACTTTTGACTTTCTAGTAGTTGCAGCTGGGGAAAAGTCTGCTTCACTATTAATGAAATCTTCCACGCACATGACCAATCATTGTACATAAGTACATAAACTTTGAAGAGATTGTTTATGTGGAAAAATCTAGAATAGGAAAAAGCTCTTTTACAGCCTTTCTCTCTGCCTCTCATGAGAAAAATCCAATATATGAAGAGAGAAGAGGCTGGAACTCAGCATCCAGGAAACTGTGTGTGCCTATCCCTGCTTATGTCTCTTGGTGAATGCGCACAGCTTCCAGCCAGTGAAGTAGAAGTGGAGTTTAATTTTGAAAAATAGGCAATACTGTGCAATACTGTCCCTGTCATTGAAGTGAAATAAGAACAAGAGCCTATAAATTTTGCTTCATCAGAAAGACAGTGCAGCAGATTTCACATGGTCCTACTCACAAAGGAGAGAAGATAGATTTTTTTTTTTCTTCTTTCTATGAAACAGCACTGTGAACAAGATATTGTTGTCTTGTGTTCAGAGAATGTAAACATAAACCATCCAAGCTTCTCATTTACTGTTCTTGTGATATTTCAGCTTAACGACGGTGGCAAGGCAGCACGCGCGCATGTCGGAATAGGTGACGTGGTTCTCACCATTGATGGGATAAGTACGGATGGGATGACTCATCTAGAAGCACAAAACAAGATCAAGGCATGTACAGGCAATTTGAACATGACTCTACAAAGGTAAGATACCTTTTTTTTTTTTTTTTTTTTCCCCCCCCAGAAAAGAGAATTAATCATCATCGTAACAGTTGTTTGGAGGATAAAAACATGTAAGTGGTTTGGCAAAGTGCATGGAGTTAAGTGGTCATGATTGAAAGATATGCTGCTGTAGCCTGAAATGTACCTTGATTTATAGCATTTTAGAAAACTTACTAGATGTTAATTACGTGAGTTGACAAAGACCTTTTCCAACTTTCTGTCACATGCTCACCTTGAAATCTAGTTCCTCTTCATTTCGACCTTCAGTTTTGTTAACACTTGTTTAATTAAAAACAAGTCTTATCCAGGTTCTTTTTCCCTCCTGTGACTGACTAGGGGCACTTATTTTTTGGGTCAATTCCTACATCATCATTTTTATTGGCAGAGTGATGCATTTTAACAGTTAACTGCTGAGTTGCATGGATGAAAGCACTGCCGCTCAGAGTCCCCCAGAGATGTTTCCCAAAGTGATAGTACCATTTCACAAAGTAGCAGTCTTCCTTTGCTAATAGCAGCACCTGCTATAGAAGTTACAGCTTGGTCCAGTTTCCCAGTTCCTGAAATGTACAGTTTATTGAATCTCAGCATATGTCTCTTAGCATGGGACTATGTTTGGGAGGGGTTGGAAGAAGGGAGCAGGATGCTCACGTGCAGGTTATTGGAACTGAAGCAGGAAGAGCAGCAGCGCAAGCAAGACATTCCGTCAGGCTCTCGAAAGTCTCTCAGGGCTAAATATTGGCTTTTATTAAAAGACTGCTGTTTTTATTTAATGCCGTGAGTGAACACCTTGGAGGAGGATTGGCCTCTGAAGCCATCACATGATGAGAACCATCTTTTCTTGTTATCAAAGGAAACAGCAGCATTGCATTCTGTAATTGCTGTTCCTGCCTGCCTTCAGCAGTGCAAAGTTCCTGGATGAGTGTGGGTTGACGCCAGTAACAGTATCTCTTCACCAGTTACTACCTTTTCTGGCAAATTATCCTGCCCCTAATGAAAGGACCGCCTTTCTCTAAGAGTTCATCAGTGTAAGATTAAAAGAGATGACATGGTGGTAGGTCTGACAAATGTCCGGCCCTCCAGGATGGTGGTGCTTGTTCCCAGCCCTACATGACGTGTTGTTGAACGGTTGTGTGAGTGCTTTCTTTTTCTAAGAGGCTACATTTCAGCCCTGCTTGTCATTTCTTGTTTTTCCTGTTGTCCTTCTGTACTTCGGTCTTTAGCTACCCTTTATAAGGGATTCCCTTTGCTCAGCCTCCGAGGAAAGGAGTATCTTGCGGCGTGGTTCATGCCTAGGGCATCTTCTCAAATGAAACTTGTAAAGTTGGCATTAAAATTTTCTTGATGAAACAGAGGTATTATACCAGCTCATCAGAAGAATCATGCATTGTATCTAGTGTGTCACTTGCTTTTCTGTCTCCTGATGAGGCAGGCAGGTCGTTTAGAAATGCACTTTCCAGGAGCCCACTGAGTCACTCCAGCAAGCAGCTGGGAGTGTAGGGGTTTGGCCCACTTGCTCCTGCCACCATAAATGGATGGGCAGGGTTAATATCAGATACAGGAAAGGAATAGCAGATGTGTCTTGGTCAGGCGAGGACTTGTCTGAGGCTGCTTCTGGTTGGGCGCAGGGATGAGTGGTTTGAAAAACGCATTAATCATGAGTTAGCCTGGTCCCTTCCTGTTCTCACCCTTCCTACCCAGCGTAGTATCTGACTCACGAGCGTCAGCTACCTGACAGCTGAAGGCTAAGTCAGGATCAGACTAGCAGAGATCAAAGGAATAGCCTCGGTCCCAGCATCTGGGGGTAGGACAGATGTCCTGTCTTGTGCCTCTGCCGGTCTGCAGTCCCATGGCCTCAGCTGTTTCTCATTCTGCTTGGATCCCATGAAACCGAAGCCATAGCCAGTGCTCTCCTGGCTCCTCCGCCTGTGAAAACTTCCTTGCTCTGACTGCTGCTTAGCATGAGATTTGCTTCAGTTGTTTATTTGTTCTTTTTAGCCTGGAAGGAACTGCTTCTTGGAGTCAGACTGGCTCATGCTAACTGCAGATGCTGGCTGCCCATGGGAAGGATGGCTTGAGATTATAAACAGGGTGGTAAGATAAGCCATTTCAATATTGAGGGATCTCCGTAATTATATTCTTCTGATCTTGCCTCTTCTCCCAAAACAAAACCAAACCAAAATACTTTGAGCCATTATTGTTCATGTGCAAGGATAAAGAGATGCTGTCAATGTGAAACTATGTTGGCCTTCAGAATAGGAGTTGTTGCCATAAATAGGAATATCTAAGACATACCTAGTGTTTTTTACTGCTTTTCATTATCTTTAGGGGTTTTTACTCTTCCCTGAGCTTTTATCTACTTCCACACAGGCTACTAATAGTTTGAAATACAATGCAAGAATGTTGAGGTTAGTCTTGAAAGTGTGTATAAATTCTTCGATACTGCCATCATTTGCTGCTGCTTTAAAGGAATGTGATGATCGGTTGGTCAGTGGTGTTGCTTTGAGGTCCAAGAAAATAGGAAGAGCATTGTGACTTGAGCCATTGGCTTTTGTGCTGTGTGTTCATGCGCAGTTTTGTGAAAGAACTCAGTTTGACCACATTAGTTGTGGGAACCGGAATGTATTCTGTAAATTCAATCTGATAGATTTTTGGTGGTAGCATCGAGCGACCATTGTTTATGATAAATTGTAAGAAGTGCTGTGCACTCATCCATGGATGGCTGCTTTACTCTTCATCAGTTATAATTTGGTACAGATTCATGTGGAATATGTGGAAATTAATAGTGGCTCAGACTTAAGCGTAATGTGAAAATAACAGCAATGTGGGGAAAAATGGCTGGGTATGCCACCAGCGTCACGGTACGTCAGAGACGGGGCTGGCTGTGCTCTTTGCTGGGGAGGGGCTAACCAAAATAATCAGCAGTTATTTGAAAAAAGAAGCAGGATCTTGCTCTGGCTTTCTAGGGTTATTTTTGCGTGTGTTGTGAGGATCAAAATGATAGTTGGTAGAAAAGCAGTGGTACACCCTAGGGATTAGTAGGGCAGTGAACCTGAGTGGGTCCCATCTGGAGTTGATGGGCTCCGGCATCCCAGTTTGCATGGTGGCCAGGGCACGGCAACAAGCCCGCCTTTTAGAAGGTACAAAGGAAACATGTTTATGAGTCTACATGGCAAAGGCAAGAGAGGAGATTCTTTATGATCAACTTCCTTGTTATCAGTATTTTAACTTGATACACATTTGTACTGCTGGTCAGGTTTTCACTTCCTTAATTCTTTATGCGCAAAGTGGAAAAAATAAAATGAAGAGAAACAAATTAAAGGGCAAGAAGTAGCTTGCCTGGGAAACTGAAAGGGATATTTAAAGCAATGCCTTCAAAAACTCTACTTACATGTTTAAAGGAGTATATTTACGGAAGCACATAGGCACATACCTCTTCTGGAAAACTAATTTAGATGTTTTGTAACTTGTAAATGAATGTTGGCAAAATATTTGAAGGGAGAATAAAAGCTCCCTTTTTTCCTGTGAAAGGCAGTATCTCGTGTTGGGATTTTAAATACTGAATTGTTCTCTGCCTCTGACAGGACCTGGAATAACAGCTGTCACAATTGCAAGTCCACTTTGCTTAAATACGAATAGATAAAATAGTGCTTGCCAGCTGTGTACAGTAGTAGGGGCCTAACATTTGCATGTGTTGTCAAGTATTTTCAGGCGTCTTTAAAATTAATTCATTCTGTAAACAAGTCTTGCTGTTTATTATGAAGGTTATAATTTTTAAATTCTGAAATACACAAGTATTATTTTTTTAAATTGTAAAAATAGAATTTTGGTGAGTTATTTGTTCTCTTTTAATATTAGACGTGGCTTAAAATTTTGGGGGTGACTTCTTTTTTCTTTTTGTGACATGCGATTTTATGTTCCTGATTGGTATTCATTTTTTTTAAACATTAAATGCATGGCATAGAGAATTTTACTTTGTATGCATCCCTCCCTCCCTGAGATCTTGCTCTTTTGCACCCCAATATTTTATTTTCAGTTAAAGCCCTTTCCTGGTTCCCATGAGGACAGATGGAAACCAGATGCTTGCTTTTTGGATGTATTTTAAAGTTCAGTAACTTCGCATGGACTTCCATAAATAAATCTGTAAGCTGCTGAACAGCTAAGAGCCACCACCTATTTTAAATATTGGTTTTGGGGACTGTTTCTCCAGACTCCTGCCTTAAAGATTCTTTGGAAGTGAAAAAGATAGAACTGTGTATTTCTACTGTTACATGAGATCATGATACCCATGAAGCTTCTGGAAAAAGTGTCAGTGAGGTGTACAGGGATTAAAAAAAAAAACAAACCCAAACCAAAACAGAGAAGTCTGGGAAGTTTTTTTGCTTTTATAATGTAGAACTTATTTACCCCTGTTTTTCATAAAACAGATCTGCACAGCGATAGCGTGCTTTGTAAAGGAATTTCTTTCACCTCTCCCTATAAATTTAGTAATTTAGGACAAAAGGCATCGGGATCAATCAGCTTGGAAAGTGAAAGGGGAATTCTCAAGGGGTTTTTTACCCCTCTCTCACTACATTGCAGTGCTTCAGAAATCTTTTTGGGTGCTGTAAGTTGGCAATGAACAGTTGCTACAGTTCTGCTTCCAGCTCTTTGGTGGACGAATTTATGTATTTTTGCAAATGAACATGAGTGTTGCAAAGCAATAGGGGAATTTCAGTGATGGCTCTGATGTGGTGTGTTGTTTTTTCTTTTTTCTTAAACCTTTTAAAACCACAGGGTTGCCCAAGTGTCACAGGTGAGGCTAGGGCCTGTTGGGTATTTTTGATGTCCATGTTGACAGGACTCGGAGCCAAAATTCAGATGAGCCTTAAGGCTGGGTTCTGCAGTTGGTAAACTCAAGTGTTAAAAACCATAACGCTGGTTTTATCCGCCTGCCTGAGTATGAATCTTTTATCGTACCATTTGCCTTCATCTTTTCAGGTTTTACTTCAGGAAACATGAAGTCTAGACTTCTAGCTCAGTAACAGCTGAAATTCTCATGATTTGAGGTAGGGTAATAGGGAAAAAATGTTATGGATCATTTGATTTCTGTTTTATAAGGTATTTTTTCAAGTTACCCATTTCAGAAAGGGTTGTCTGCAGTAAAACTTGCTCAGTTTGCTTTTTACTTACTATTTGTATTGTTCCCAGTCTTGCTTTTATTAGAAAACAATATAATGATATTACCATTTATTGCATTGAGAGCCCTGCTCTGCTTTGGAAATGCACAAGAGGAACAGTGTTTAACTGTGTGAGGAGTGTGTGTTCTGACAATCTATACAGACAAAATGGATGCTCTCATTCCTATTTTGAAGATGGAGAAGTGAGGCGCCTTGACGTAGACCGGGTTTTAAGAAATGAGTCCTTTGCTCCTAAGGTATTGAAATACTCACTTAGTGTAGGTTAGCTGTAAACTACTTAATTTCACAAAAATAAACACCAGCAGCGTGGGGAATGCCGCCATGGATCCCAAGAACCAGCCTTAGTCACTGTTGCAGGGAGATGTGAAGTCCTGAACTTTAGAGTTTTAAATTGTCTCCATAGAAAGGAGAGAGAAATAGTGTAACTGCCAAATAAAATAGCAGAAGAGGCTATTACAAGAAAAATAAAAGAGGGAGGAGCAAGCAGAAGAATACAAGTATAGAAAAGGTTTCAAAATACTAACAATACAGGCTTCACTTTAGGTGATGGTTAAAACTCATGTTTTCAGGTTTATGAGTCATGGGTTCCTTGGGGTAGATGTTTTGTTTCCATGAACCATATAAGGGTGAGCTTTAAGAAAGCTATGACAAGAATGCACTCGGAAGTCTTTTTTTCTTCAACTTTGGTTTACTAGTCATCATAATTTCCCTTTATAGGCATTTTGACTTCAGTTGTGCTCTTCAGTGGTTTGCTTTTTTAGCATGTAGAAGTTTGTTTGTCCTGTGCAATTTGAACATTGGCAATATATTGGTTGAAACAGTCACAACTTCTGAGTATTTTTTCTAAACCTCAAAGCAGGGTGTTGCTGGAATTATGTTTCGTGTAATATCAATTCTTGCATAACTCTTCCTTCAAGTATGTCAAAACTGAGTGCTGATTGATTAAGGAAGCAAGCACCATTATCCCTTTTTAATTGAGACAGTTGAGACACAGAAAAATTAAAAAACTCTGTGGAGGTCATATGGCTAGGAATATCTATCAAGAAACTGTATAGTTTAGCTGCTAGTCAACACCTTAGGCAACTTATTGCTCTGTCCTAGATTGTTACCCTCAATGATTAATGCTAATTTTCACTAATTATGCCTCAAAATAAACTGGCTGAAAGATAGTGCCTCCCAAATAGAGGTTCACTTCTACTTAGCCATCTCACTAAGCTTTGAGATGGTGGTTATTCCAGGTAGTTCACTCGGTGGAGCCGTATATAGCTCTACAAGACTTTAAACACTTCTTTTGAACTTTCTGTTACTGACGATAGACTTTTCTGAAAGTTTCAGTAGAAAATGCTTAACCTATTTCTGATCTGTTGCTGATCCTAAAATGGTCATGGCCTCCTTCCTGCCAAATGCCAGCAGTTCAGCAGCTTTGAAGCCTTAAAGCTTTCAGTTGAACATACTTTTATTTTCTTTTAATGAAAAAAACCCAAACCCTGTCCAAGTTTTCAGTAGCCTGTAAGCTCAAAACCGTAGAGGTTTGGGGAATGAATCTAACAGACTTAATGACGCAGGTACAGATCTGCCTTGCTCCACGTCTTAAAATTCCTGAGTTTCTTTTGTTTTATTATATTATTTTTATGGAATTGTGTGGAAAAGTCTTCCAAAAAAGCATTCAGGTTACAAAGCCGGGTATGCAGGAGTAGGAAAATGTGGTAATAGAAGAGTCTCCATTAAAACCAAAAATATATCACTTAGGGCTGCAGAAGAAGGCCTGCGTGACCAGGCAAGAGAAGTAATAAGGTGAAGAAAGTAATATGGCCCTCAGAGTTTGTTGGTTAAAAGTGTCTGGTGACTTTTCTGTATGGTCTCTTTCATGATCTCCAAATTCTCTATTTAAGTAGCACTCAACTTGTGTGTTTTCAGAAATTTTTGTTAAGGGGGGGTCGAAGGGGAAGAGAGCCGTGCCAGTGGGGCTGTAATGGGGCATCCGCCTGGAAGGCAGGTGGACGTGAATACTTGTGCAGGCTGCTGGCACTGGTCTTGGGAGCTGTTTTCACTACAGAAGTGTGAAGGACCACATGTGCATCTAGTGTGGGGCTGCCCGGCCTGCCAGACCCTCATCCTGCCCACTTTGGGGTTTGCTCTGTGGCTCCAGGCTGCTGAACGGGGCCAAGGGGAAATGCTGTGCAGAGCTGGGGCTTGCTTGGCCCAGTGGCCGACAGAGAGACTCAGTACGTATCTCGAGGAGGAGGAGTGATCCAAGGCTGCGTACCTCGCAGCGCGAAAACCACCAAGTGCTTTTGTCAGCCTGACTTTTGGGCCTGGGAGCAGCCTGAGCTGCAGGGCCAGCGCTGCTGTGCAGTGTACAGTAACCCAAGTGCTGCTGAGAAAGTCGCTTTTAATCTGCAAATTTGCAAAATCCGTTTCCAAGCCAGCGTTTCTTTGAAGTAAATCCCATGAATTCTGTGCAGGCACTTCAAATTCTTATGAGCTTTGTAAACGCCAGATTCAGCAGTTGGACGTGTGGCGTTGCTGGTCTTACAGCCTGGCGGTTTGCAGCACTCCTGTGGTTCTGCTGATGGGGTCTCGCTGAAGACTCCCCCCCTCTCCTCAGAGCATGGGCTGGTGCCCTCCCAGGCCACATCTGAAACTGTGGCTGCTGGTGCGTACCTAAGGGCGCAGGGCGACAGCTGGCCCGAAGCCTTCCAGGCTCATAGCTGTGCATCTTAACAGCAGCTTTTCTAAAGCTGAAAGGGTTTTGCGGGTGGCTTTTTATGCTGTGTATGTTGCAGTGCAAGCGACTGAGTCCTCCTGTTTTATCTGGTTTTGAAATTAAGCTGCATTGGGTAAAACGTTATCCAAAGAATTCAAAGTTAATGACGATGCTAGTTTCTTCTTTGCATACAGAGGTGTCTTAGTGTATAAGTATATGCACTTTTTTTTTAATTGGAGGCAAGTTAGAAAGCTTTTGCTCCTAATTTAGCAGCTAAACAGGTTTTGCTAGCTAAGCCATGCCTTTGGAAAGCCACAAACTAAATGGAAGGGTACAGCTCTTGCTTCCAGCTGGAATTCAAAATCTTTTGTTGCACACAGCACTTTGCTGCATGTCAGCTAGCAATTAGATGAACCACAAAACATGCTGCAGCTAAGTGAACCTGACAAAACTAAAGACTTGCCTGGAAATTCAAAGGAGAGTTGCTGGGATAAAAATGGAAGGCTGCAGGGTAAAAATGGAGTTCAGTGACTTATGCAGGATCATACCTACCCATCTGCCAGGAAAATGAGTGGGAGTGAGGGCTAGTTAAGCAATAGCAGCCTTCCTCACCTTGTGGACCTTAGAGCCTTCCTGGGGATCTTTAGGGCTGCAAAAGATCAGCATTTGTAAAAGGCCGTTCAGTTTCTTGAGGTTGATACGGTATGTTGCATAGGTACATAAATACAATAGTAAATATAGATAGTGGACAATGCCAGGTGCCAAAGGTAGATCATTATTTACTGAACATCAAAACATTACCTTCAAGTTCAAAGACATTTTTTTATCTGAATTTCAGTTACAGCCACCCCCGCCATCATTAATACCAGCATAGGTTAAAATAAAAAAAGGTAAAGAAAATGATGCAAAAGAGCAGACCTGGAATTAAATGTTTAAATTTAGTGAGGGTTGAAGAAGAAACATGTAACTTGAAGTTTTTTATTTTATTTTTAGTTTGCCCCCAGGAAAATGCAAAATATCACCTTTGAGTTGCAGGAATTGCAGCGAATTTACCATTATGCTTGTGGCGTTTTGTTTGCATACTCTATCGCAGTAGGCTGAACCAGAGGGCGGTCAGATTAGGAGGGTATTTCAAAACTCCACCTTAATTTATATTAAAATAAGGAGGCTGTCATCAAGCAATTACTTCTTGGAAGGTGTTTTCAGGATTTCTACCCTTAGAGTCCAAGTCCTTGATGGAATAAGCATTGGTCAGTTGAGAGGCTCTTTGGGAGGATAGCTCAAATGTTATTATCAGCAGAGCCTTATGAGCAGCTGGGTGGGAAATGAGTTGGGGCATCGCTATTTGTGAAGGGTAGTGAGTGCTTGTGGGAGGAGGTTTCGCAAGTCTTGTGTAATCTGAGAGTCCCTCAGTGAAAATGGAGGGAGAAAGCGTTGGATCCCAGAAGTTCCCACCTGTTTGCAATGGATCAAGTAGTAACTAAAGGGCCTTAACTGGTCTCCTTGCTGTTTTTCCTTAACCAGTGAGAATTGTCTGTGCCTTTGCTTTGTAAGTTGTTGCATAGCACAGACATCTGACAAATACGACAAAATCCAATTCTGAACTTTTTCTCTTAATTTGTTTTTTAAAAAAATTGCTTGTTTTCAGACAGGGAAGTAAAGATTATTTAAAAAAACCCAAAATATGTAAATGATTTTGCTGACCCTATAGATGGTTGCTGCAAGGTCCGAAACTATGCACATCTTTCAGAAATGTTTGGACTAGCCAAAGAAAATGTTCATCGCCTGTTGTTATTGTATGGACTATATTGGAATATAGTCTATATATAGACTATATTTGGGCACAAACTGGAACTCAGGAAGTTCCACCTGAACATGAGGAGGAACTTCTTTACTGTGAGGGTGACAGAGCCCTGGAACAGGCTGCCCAGGGAGGTTGTGGAGTCTCCTTCTCTGGAGATATTCAAAACCCGCCTGGACGCATTCCTGTGCAACCTGCTCTAGGCTAACCTGCTTTAGCAGGGGGGTTGGACTGGATGATCTCTAGAGGTCCCTTCCAACCCCTACCATTCTATAATTCTATGATATTATTTAATTCCTACGTATAAGATAAATATGAAAATAATTGCCTTCCATTATAGTTCCACTACTGGAATTAATCCCCCAATACTGGGATTAAGCTACTGTGACGTACAATGATACAAGACTCTTTTAAAACAAAGATTCAGTTGCTAAAACAAAAAATGTACAGTGCAAAAGATTATACAAGTTTCAAAAGTGATTTTACACAAGCAGATCTTCAGAAGGGTTGTAGTTTTGGCTTGATGTTTAGATGTATAGTAGTTTAGAAGCCTATTTTCACTCTATTTTAAAACTAAACTAAAACTAATCTGTGCTCCAGCTGACATCTGATATGATTGATTTCCATCTGTGAAGATGGGAACAAACAATGATGATATATTCAAATAAATTTTACCTGAAATGGTGTACTTTGGTAGGAAATATCTGGAAATTAGAGCATTTTACTTAATCTTGGTGTGTGCCGGATGGCCAGTATGCCTCAGTGGGTGAGGTGAGGAGCTGTTTGCAGTGCTCTGCCTAGTGGGTAAAAGACAAGTTAATGGTAAACATGAGTTCTGCAGTACCAATAGCTTTCCCCTGTCTTTCAGAATTCAAAAAAGCTGAGATGAGAGAGGGCCTTCGTTGGCAGCAGGGAATCACTTCCTAATGTATTCCACATAGTTTGATTTATGTGTTCTTACTGTAAGCAATAACTAACATTTGCAAGCTGAAATGTAATACAGAAAATAGATCTAGTTTGATTGCAACAGTAACTAGTGTTACTAGCAGTCTGACCATTGCCTGACAGTAATCTGCAGGTTGAAAATTCAAGTTAGTTTTGCTTGTCTTCTAAGTTGATTGACATTCCTGATGTTGAAAAGCCTTTTCATTGCTATTGAAGGGTGGAAGCAGAACGTGCAGTACATGTTCAAACTCCCCCACTTTGAAGAGGTGCAACTCTTTTCAAGTGATCTGTAATAGCATAGATGCTTCTAAGTAGTAGATTGGATTTATTTCCAAAACACGATAAGTATTTGAGGAATACAGGAACAAAACTAAACTAATCTTCATTATGGAAGTCTAAAAAAATTATCTTGACAACCACAGGAGTTAATTTTGCTGAATTGATATCTACGTGATGTGCAGTAAAGCTTCTGTTTAATAGATGGGAGGGCCAAATTCCTACATGAGGGGAAAGTGTTTGCTCTCAGCTGATGGTGCAATGCCAGATCAGCATTTCTGTAGTCATTATATCCCAGGTGCCTTGGGCTACACCACCATTTTCAAGACCGGTAGAGGTCATAGAAGTTCGCACTGTGCAATTTTTTTATTTTTCCTTATCTCTTCTCCTCGTACAGATGACGCTGAAATGCGTGGGTTTTGGTTTGATTTTTTTTGAGGGAGGGAGTTGGTGTTTGGGTCTGGTTTGGGTTTGTTTCAGAAAAAGGCAGAAATCGAGCCACTGAATACTTCAGATCTTGGTGGCTGATAGGCAAGCAATGTTGTTTGCTCTTAGTGTGATTTCCCAGTTAAGTCCTGACTTTCAGTTATTCTGAGGAAAATGTTCATAGCTGTGTTTCAGGAAGCTCTTTTTGTAACAGTTTTCCTCTGATTAAAAAATAATCCTCAGAGTGGACTGTAGGGGTTTTTTTTTTCTTTCTTTCTTTATGGAGTTGTAGCAAGCCATCAGAACAGTGATATTCTTAGGATTTTGTTATATTTTGTTTCATTTGAAGTGATCTTTGTGGAGTATTATTATTCTCTAGGAGGCCTTTGATACGGTTCTGGCTTTAATTTCCCTATTTTCTAATGGACTTCTGCGGTATTCGTGGTGGCAGTCACGGATACTCCATAAGCACTGCAGCATAACGTAACAAAACCATTTTTTTGATTCTTTAGTAATATTACCTGCTATGTGCAGCAGCTAATTACAGCTTTTTTTGAGATGCTATCTTACTTGCAAAATGTTTTCCATTAGTGATCTTAATATTTCAGGTGTTATTTTATTTGTCAGAACTGATTTAGTGGTTAAGCGTAGGTTTTAAATTCATGATTTCTAGTTCAGTTTCTGGATTTGCAGCAGACTTGATCTGTCTTTAATGTTTTATTTCCTAAAACTAGAAGTTTCCTCTTTTTCTTACGCAGATGATCTCTATCCACTGTTCACGCAGTGAAATCTCATCTTGCTTTGATATCTGTTGAGACTATGAGGACTTCAATAGAAGGTACTAAGAAAATTAAAGTAGCATGATGACCATTAAATTAGGGATGACTACAGTCAGTTTCATTTAATTACTTTTGAACTACAGCGTCTATGTTCTCCCCCCAAATATCTTCTTTTTGTTAAGAACCCCATAGGCAAATATTGATTGCTGCATTTACTTTAACATTTCTGTGATGTCATAATTCTGCTACAAAGTGTTAAATAATATTTTGGTTTTGGGATTTCACTTCCCAAAGAGAAGTTTCCTACAGAAAAATGAGAAGAAAGATGTGCTCTTGGATGCTGTGGTGCAAAACACACTGTGGAGTTTCATTGCTCTGTAAAATAGACATGAGACCTTCATCTTTTAATGCTGCTGTTAGTTAAATATTAGGAGTAAAATCCAGCTTTGCCTGGTGGTTGAATAACAAAGAGCTGTGTATATATCAATTTTCACATCCCCACCACTGCCTCACATTTTCCGATGGGACATGTTTTGGCTTGACACTGAATAGGCTGAGGTTCAGTGGACATGTTCTGGTCTGAACACTAAGCCTGAAAAATAGTAAGAGAATTGAAGAACTGTAAGGATGGCTTTATCTTAGAGGAGTGTATTGGATCAGTGAACCTGTTAGTCTGGTATCCAGACCCGTCCTGGCTGGCATCTGATGATTCAGCAGAGGGGGGGTGTGTGTGTGAGAGAGAGAAATAAACCATGCCTTTGTAAACCCTGCGTAGTGGAAACCTGGGTGCTTACACAAGAGATGTGGGTTTGATTATGATAAACACTTGTAACTAATAATTAAATTGGGGTCTTATGGGCGTTGTTTCATACATACATCTATCAACATGACTCTTGTCCCAGACAGGCTGACAACACTGAGGTGTTTGTGCTGTGTGCAGATGGAAAGTATGTTCTCACATTGGGGTTTTTTTTTTTAAATTGTACTTTCCTCCAGCTTTGTGCACAGCCTATCCCCACTTTCACCTAATGCATGGTGATTTATGCAGGAAAAAACTGCAATTTTCTTTACCCTCTTCTATGCCCCGTTTCCGCTTTTGGCAGAGTCTGCGCCATATCTGAGCCTTGGTCAGCTTTGTGGTTCGAGACCTGAGCTAGGGAGTATGAAGGATTCACCTGACACTTCAGATTAGTGACAATTGAACCCTTATTCCCACCAGAAAAAAAAAAGTACATGCTTTGTCTTTGCAGTTGCTCATGTGAACGTTCTTTTGCTCGTGGAGCTGCAGCAATTTCTGTGCTTGAAAGGACTTTGGTTCCCAGCTGGGGCAGAGCGTCGGAGGGCATGCTTTCCTCCTGACCTCATGGTGCTTCTAGTGGGGCCCTTCTGTGTTTGAGCCTCTGCCCAAAAGGTGCTTGGAAGGAAAACTTGCCCTTCCTTCCTGTGATGAGTGAGGAGGTTTGAGGGACTCTACTTTAACTTTATAAAGGTTTTGAACTGCCTTCTAACCAGCTGCTTTGGTTTTCTGTTTGCTCCACAATTCTCCTCTGCCTTGCGTGTGACCTGACACCACCAGCTGCTGCTGGAGATGTTAGATCCTTGCTCACCCCAACCCTGAGGTAACTAATCAATACAGCTGTTTCATGCTGCTGATTTCAGGGAGCTCTGAGAAGTGGGCATGTGGGCATCTGGACATAGATTATAAAGATGAGAGCAGAGAGGGCAGAGAAGGATGAGAACAATTGTCAGGAGGAACATTATGTTTCAAAGAATGAGGAGGCTTTTAAGGAAGGAGGGTAACTCTTGGAGGAAGAAGGAAAGAGACATAGCAAACGTGGGGAAAACCAGTCAAAATGCTGTAGCACATCCTCAGCACAGAGATGTTAGAGTTGTTTATAAAACTGAATGACTGTCTTGTCTTCTGCCAAAACGTAAGATGACAAGCAGTTGCCTTTGCTTCTGATCCACAGAAGTTTAAAACCCAAAATAATATCAATAAATGTATAGGGATGAAAGGAAAAAAAAAGTTATATTAACAGATGTGTCAAGAACAATTCGGGTAGTAATTTGCCCACTAAAAAATTTGGGTAGGATTGCTCACTTGCCTTAGATGCTCAAAACAGGACTTGGGTAGCTGCAGTTGAGGAGTTGCACCCACTTGAAGTAGAACTGAACTTGGAGAGATGATTATTTTTTTTTTTACTTAATGGCATCTACTGCTCTTATAAATGGAGTGAATTATTCTTATTCTTGTTTACTTTCTCAGTTTAGGTTTAATTGAACACGATGCTAACAGTGTTTGATGCATGCTTTGTCTAACATTGGCACAAGTTTAAGCTTTAGTTTTTTTCCAGCATTCTTGTGAACTGTGTAAGCTGAGCGGAGTCTGTATGTTAAAATTAAATTTGCAAATGATTTAAATCTCTGTTATACTTAAATTCACAACTGTTTTATATGCTTTCATATTTTGGGGTATTCAGTGTTCCTCTTTAACGCCTTACAACTTTTAAGTTTATAATGTCTGCTGAATGTTTTTCTTCGCAGTTTTGGCAAGCTTTAATTTCCTAGTGTTTCTAATACTTACCAAGATGCAATTAAAATATTATTTAAACAAACAAACAAACAAAAACCCCTGAAGGTTTTAGAAGTTAAGTTCTATGTGGGTGTGGCTGAGCATGAAACTTCCAAAATAAAAGCGGTGAAATTTGAGAGGCTGTAAGCCGTAAGACACAAACTTCACAGAGTTTATGTCAGCAGGTGAGACTGTTTCAAAGCTCGTGTTTGCTGTTGCTTTCTGTTTGGAATAAAGTCTTCACCAGGCAATTAAATGAGTTTTCTGAGTGGCAGTTTTCGGGAGGGGCTTGCTTTTTTAGCCTAGTCTGTTGTTCGTGTTTAAGCTGTGACTGATTGCTGCTATACAAGAGAGAACATCTTGACAGAAGGGAATGAATTATGGAAATAACGTGAGCTTCGGCAGAGGGGACTTTTAACACTCACTTAATGTCTTTTAGAGGGAAGATGACCGAACCCAGGGTAGTTAGTCTATTGATAATATAGTATCCTTTCTAACTGCTAAGCTTCTATGCGAAAAATGGAATGTAGAATACATTCTTAAAATGTATTACAGAGTTTAGGAAGCCAAAGTTTTAATGAGCACAGTGACTTCAGAGATAACTAATGCTTCTCAATTACTAACAGATTATTTTTCCTTTGCATACAAAGCCACTCCACATTGGCAGACTATAAGTTTCAGTGACACATGGAGTCACTAAAATACGTGTACCGTGCTAAGTATAATATGTAACAGTTTTTGCAAGTACAAAAATGTGTAATATTTTCCATTCAAGGCCTCTCGAGTACTGAAATTTATAAGTGTGCCTGCTGTCGATGGTGATCTTGGAGTCCCTTGCCCAAAAGAGTTGCCAGTTATCTGCTTTCCAAATTTTGGAAGGAAGGTGGTGGCTCGGCAAGTCACTCATTTTCCACAAAGTGTTGTTAACCCTTAAGAGACGACCCCATTAATGCAAGAGTGAAGTGAATGCTGGGACTAACGTTTTTGGAGCAGCCTGCAAAGGAGCAGGTTTGAATAACTAAATTACAAAAAATCCCACAACCATACTCTCTTTATATCTGTTACGCTTGGCTGAAGGGAGCTTTCCCAGAACAGAAACCTCCTGCCATAATTTGAGCGGGTTGGAGCAAGGGCAGACTGAAGCTTCCCTCGCGGCAGGGCTGCCAGGCGAAGGTGGCACGGTGCTGTGCGTGGATCTCGTGGGCTTATGTGGGAGTTGGGACAAAATTGAGTTTCAGCACATCTCAGGTAAACAATACGGTCATTAAAAAAAAAAATCAGACAAAAATCAGTATTAAATTTAAGTTACCATATAGAAGATATTTTGACAAGAAATGAGACTGGGGAGAAGAGAATTAGGTGTCTCCTGTAAGTGAAAATTGCTTCCTGCACTTCCTAGCCACTTTTGTGAAAAGCTGTTAAGAGTTGGGATTTTTTTAGGATTCAGATAAATTTCAGAACTGCTATTTTAAACTAATTAAAAAAAATCTATGGGTCGCTTTTTTTTAACAAAACCAAATGATCCTTACCTACATTGTCTGTAAAAGTTTTTTAGTGACACACAATGTAGTTGTTGCAAATAATAAAGAACAAATACTGCTTACATACTCTGTTATGCAGAATGCATAGAGGTGATTGGAGGTAGCATGCCAGTGCTGAAATTAATAGTACATCAATTCAATGCTATTGTTGATCATTTTAAAAGGGGGGAGAAAAGGGTTGGAGAAATCGGAACTACATTTCATGTAACCGTAAGGTGGTATAATCTGGTGCAGATATCGTGGTGGGGAGGATGGAATCCTAACTTATATGTGTGTGTTTGTTTATTTTTTTACTAGAGATAGCAAATGCATTTTGGAATAAAATACAGTTATAAAGTTTTGAATATCTCTTGATGTAAAGGAAAAAAAAAAGTTGTTTGTTTAATGAGAAGGACTTCATCTGCTGTTAAAGATAATGGAGCCCAAGACATTTAGCAGGCTTCCTGCAGAACCGTAATACCTTGCAGGACTGGACCTGAACTATTTCTGCCATAAGGCAATATTGAGCAGACATAGCACATCTTTGATCGAGATCTGAGTAAAGGACGCTGTGGAACTATTCCTTTTGTTTTCTTTCTTTCCAAAAGAGAGATGGAGATGGTTGTAGCTTGCTCTGAGGCTTTGTCTGAGGATTTAATTTCATAGCTAATTTTTATTTTAAAGCTACACCTTTAATTTTGATCACGGATATTTTAGTTGGCTGAGGTGGGTTTTTTTCTCCCCTTTCTTCCCCAATACATTAGCACTAAAGAATGTCGTCTCGTTAAGATGAGATATCATGATTAGCTGCACACTGTGGGTGAGGCCAAAAATGAAGTATGGGGGTGAGCTGGAGTAATTGCAAACATTAGATATTTACTCTTCACTACCCTATTCATTATATAATTGGCCTAAATGATTTTATTCCTAAAAATTGCAAAGAATTCATCTGATCTTGCTGTTTGGTTTTGTGGGGTTTTTTTTAGTCACCCGGAAGACTCCTCTCATGATGAGTCACCAATTAATTACCTCTTGACATTTTCAGCATTTTTCCCTTTAGTGTCTGTGTGTGTATCAATCTAAGAGTTTTTTTTGTTGTGGGGTTTTTGTTTGTTTTTTAGGTTGCTCTTCCTAAAGAGAGTCTATCAGACTTTGCTGCTACCCATTTAGGCAAAAATGTGGAAATGAAGATACAGTTTATGCCATTAATGATCTAATACTGTTCCCTGCTTTAGGTCACTCTAGATTGCTAATGTTCAGGCAGGGGAGCAAAAGGAAAAAACTGGTAGAAATGGCAGAGACTGGTGGAAACGGGCAGGGCCCAAAAGATGTTCGGTTTTCTGTAATGGTAGATGTGGAAGAGTTTCAGGGTGGGATTAGGGAGCTCTTGTAGTCACAATTTCAAACTCTCTGCATCTCTGGGGCTGGTCAAGCCTGTAGGAATGGCTTGGGTAGGCAAGGATCAGCCCTGGTGAGAACTCTCAAAAAAAATCAGGCTTTGTGCATGTGGCTGCTGCAGCTGGACACTGCTGGAGTGAAGAAGACCATGGGATATCATGTATGGAGACTAGAAGGTGGCCAGCACTACTGTGTTGGTTTCCAAACTATGGTATGCGACCCAAGCTTTGTTTAACTACGCAGAATATTTCTCAGGACTGTGAATAAATGATTTCTCCTTTTTGCATGAGACTGCAGAAATCTTAAGCCTTCCACAGGTCTGTGAAGTATTTTTCTCCTTGTTTATGGATATTTCCTCTTGGAGATAGCATTTGGACCAAGAAAAATATTATTGGTCCCTGGTGTCCTTACCATAAATGCATTAGTACGAGAAGATGTATGGACAGTTGAGCTTTTCATCTTTGTTCAAAGAGATCACCCAAGAAGTGCAATTTACAACACGGACACCAATGTTTCACATCAAGTATTTCCTAGCTCCGAGTCAAACGCGTGCCTAAAAACTGTTGTAGTAAGCAGCTGAGACCAAGGACTTTTTTCCCTCAAAAATGCCTTCAGTAGTAGACTATGGAGTTGTATTCCTCACCACGGCTTACCAGGACAGTATCTTTTTCTGAAGTAGCATCCATATAACAAGAATTTGCAGGATTGAATTAACGTGCAGCTGTTTGTAAGGAATATTTTCTGCGGTCAGTGGTCCAACGCTTTCAGAGTTCTTGTATTTCAGGTAAATAATTTAAATGTTACACCAGCACCACTCAAATCGCAAGTTTTCTCGATAATGCCTTCGAAAGAGCGCGTGGTTCTCTTGTATAACCTGTGGCATTTGCCATTCACAGTCTCAGGTGAAACTTCTTTACCCATTTCTGGTTTGACCTGTGCAACCCATCCTTTCGAAATTTCAGGGCTGTGTTAGCTAGTATGTAAATTGTGGTGCCTTTGACCTTGCACATTTATTTTAAGCTGCGTCTGTATTTATTGAGTGAAAGATTTAAGGAAACAATGTGAAGTTGGCCACAGCTTATCTTCACTTCTTAAAATAACACAGATACCTCAGAGTGGCATGATCTTTAGTGACATTTTAATTCTGTTGGCACACTTTGAAATAGCCAGCTGGGGCATCACAGGCAGGCTTCGGTTTTGAACCCTTGCAGATACCATCCAAATGCCAAGCTTTTGAGTAGCAAAATAATGCAGTTATATATAGATTAAACACGTAGTAATCAGCAGTGCGTCACAACGCATGCCAGTAATTGTGAACAGCTGTAGTAGAGCAATGCAGCTGTTAAAACTCCTCCACTTTCCAGAATACATGTATTTGGTCCAAATATTACTCATGGGTGTATCTGTATGCTTTTTTTGAGGATACAGAGAATCATTTGGGATGCATTGAATTGTGGAAATCGGTCCTTGATTATATTCTATGAAGGGAATGGAAGGTGTAAGTAGACTTATAGACATTTAAAAAAATAATCCAACTCCATTCTTGTGCAGCAAATGAACGGTATCTTGCCTTTAGGATCTTAGCTTTGTTTGAGAACAAACATTGCTGTAACAAAGTTGTATAGTATTTGTGTTTGTGGTGCCTAATACATTGCAGTGCTACCTTCTCACAGGCTTTAGGTGTATCTGCAAAATACACAGTGCTGCTACAGAAATACATAATCCTCTATTTCAGCTTGATTAGTGTTGTTTGTATACTGTGTTTGGCTGCTAGTTACTCTAAAGGGGAAAAAAATGCCTGGGCAAATCTTGAGACAGTTTGCACGGGAGTAGGTGAGAATACTGAAGGGCAAGGCACTCGGATGTGGCAACGTAAGCTGTGTCCGTGTGTTAGGACAACTCTCTGGCCCCTTTCCATGGAGTCGGTAATCTAGGCTCTGCAAGGCATTTGTTAAAAGAGGTAATGATAAGTTTAGATATGGAAGAATTATTTTTTTTTCTTCTTCAGAAGACTTTTTCCTCCCTTAGTGCGTAATAAATTACTTCTCAAATTTTGCCCGCTCTGTTTTCATACCAGCTACAGTCATTGAGTTAGAGCAAGCCTGGCTTATATGGGCAGTCTGAAAGAGTTACCACGTTTGATTCACTGAAAAAATGAGACCCTTTAAATGATACGTACCAGCAAATGGACAGGATTTTAGGTTGTGTGAGGGTATGAAATGCTCAAAGATCTCCCCAAGTGATTGAACCTGAGGTTGAGAGGAGTTAGCTCTTAATTGCCAAAATCTTTAGTGTTTTGGGTGGCATATTTTTGTCAAGAAATACATAGCGTTACTGCTGACATAAAACACATCGAATTTATAATACGACTGAAATGACAAAGGTAGTTTAAAAAAGTTTTCTGTGGGTGTTTTTCCTACAGATTAGTTCATTTTACCTGTGGCTGTATAAATAATGTGTTTGGTTTGTACTTGGTACTTCAATTTAGAAGCATTAAACATAGGATGATTAATTAAAGTTGAGAAAATTGAAAGTAACTTAATAATTAGGCCGTAACAAACTAGTTGCAAAATGGAGCTATAAAAATAATTGGTAGTAACAGCTACTGTTATTCTGTGCCTCTTGCTGAGGCATATTTTGCGCCAAGGAGTGCTTGAGGACTGGAACATAAAGTTGAAGAAATTCTTTCACTGTGATGGAAACCAGTCTTGTCATCATCGTTGTCATCATGCTGTCTGTGTCTTGTTTTTCCCTTGAGGTTTTTGTTAGAGGAAGCCTTCAGCAGCCTCTGATTCTACTGCAGAAAGTTACGTCAGACAAAGGAGACCAAGAGCAAAGTTGTCAAGGTTGCAAACTAGGAAATACAGGGGAAGCCTGCACTTCTGCATGAGGAGCTTCACTTTGGAAGTCTGATGTGCTTTGTGTTACGCTGTAATTTCCTAGGAATGCAGCAGCACAGATCTGATTTTGACTACATTACTAATTTACAAACAGCCTGATTAAAAACCTTCTTGAGGCTGGCATGACCGTACTGTTTGCAGTGCTTCAGGACACTGATCAGTAATTTTTTTTCTTCCCTATATTAGTTGCGTAAAGAAAAGTGTGTGTAGGAGGGTAACAGAAAGTCAAGAAAACGATGACTTTGTCCAAATGTCAGGCAAAACTTTCTCGCTGCTGCTTTTGAGTCTCCATAGCTAGTGTTAAGTCAAACATCCACTGAATTCAATAGTTTAATGAGACTGCCAGAAAGACAGCGAGCTTGAATAATAGTCATTTGACCCAGGTCCAAAAGTTTTCTGATCAAAAAGTTTCTAAAGCACTGTTGGTTTACTTCCCAGAACCTGAAGTAGCCTTGGGATTTGGCACTTGCTCGGCAGTCATGCGTAAGCAGTGGTGCTTCCTGCGCTCCTGGCCAAGTCTGGATAAATGGAAAAGCTTGCATTTTGGGAAGTTGAAACGTTTCCTAGAATACGACCCTTCTTACCTGTGAATTTGAAGAGTACGTGAATATATTTGAGGGGAAATCTTTTGTTTCCTTTCTCAGAAAATGTGGGGGTTTGTATTTCGTATATCTTGCTTGTGTGACATGCTTAATGGCACTTACTTCAAATCTTTTGAAAATTGACTTAATCTAGCTTCTGTTATCCCAATGTTAAGAATGGGAAAAGAATAATTTTCACTGTATTCTCTCTACTGTGGGTTGCCTATGGCTCCAGATCTGATACTGTACGGGCAGCTTACCTGATCCAGTGATGCCCAAGTCCATCCTGCCTCAGTCTGCTGTGTAATCTGTGTCTCTTTTCCCCTTCATAAACATTCATTATCTGGTTGTTTGGGTGCCACAAGTTATGTTACTTGTCTCTATTTACACTTTTGTTTTTCAAATACAGGGTATGCCCCACACCTGTTGCTTTCCTTTGAAAAACATATCTCTCCGACATGCATGGTTTATGATGCTAACTTGCAGGCATTCTTTAATTATAAAAAGGTATGTGATGATCTGTCAAGGGACAGTTGTCTCTGAATGGATTAAAAGAAGCTTACATGGTTTAAAAATGGGCTGTGCCCTTCATGTGCTGAAAATGGTTCAAGTTAGCTTGAACTGGCTAAATAGTGTGTGTTTAGTGCCTATGCAGGTAGCTCTTCAGTTTCTTAATTTCAGATAGTAAATTTTGCAGCTCTGTGAATGTGGGACGTAAAGAATAGGAAAAACCCCAAGGTAAATATGTGAACTGACCAGTGTTGTTAGATAAACTGTTCCTAAGCATCAGCCCGCAGGAAAAAATGAGACACTGTTTAAATAAAACCTGTCCTCTGCCATGCAAGATCAGCTCTCAGCTGTTTGGAATCAAAATTGCAGTGTCCTGACTCATCAATAGGGCTCTTACTACCTTCTTCTAGTGAAGAGTGGAATGAGAATAAATTAATGATTGGCTGTTTGGAAAAACCAGTGTCTCTCTGAAAGATAGTGGTAGCATCATGAAAGCGTAACAGCATAAGAAAGATGGGATTTTTGATAGTGTTGGGAAAAGCAGGCAGGATTTCAGGTATACAAGATTTTCTAGAGGTCTGAAACAAAGATAAATAGTAGTTGAAAGCCACCGCTGCAAGTTTAACTAGATACGTATCTGTTGCACCACCTGATAGAACGGTAGCTGTGGAGTCAAGCATCTACTAATAGCTGAATTCCACAGCTGCACTGGTTTTGGGGTTTTTTTTTGCCCAGTTTTTGAAAAATTACAGCCTTTGAAAAATTCCAGGGTATTGCCAGTAGAAAGTCGTGTCTGTGGCACAGAACCACAAAACCCCATGAGGTAATAAAAGCACATATCATGCCTGTCAAATGTTGCTCACTTACTTCCGTCTTGCCTCAGCCAAAGTAATGTTTGCAGTGTTGTGAAAAGTCTCAACAGGTTTTGTGACCATCAGATGTTTTGCATCTGTTTTGCATCAGTGATTAGTTGCCCACAAAAGCAGTTAATTGCTTCTTATGTGGTGAGTGTGCTGTGAATGTTATCCCTTGAGTATTTTGAGCCGAGAAGGGTAAAAGCTACTTTTCTAGCACTAGACTGTGAGAAGGGAAAACTCTTTGGTTAGCTGGATCAGAGTCAGATGGGATTATTAATTTCTCTCTGCTTTTGCCGTTGTTGCAAACAACAGAAGAATTACAGCACTCTTATGTACCTTTACTTAATCAGTGTTAGAGTTTCCCATATAATTGGTTCCTTGTCCACTTTATTGACTACAGGAATTAACTATTTGAAATCACTGCTGCTTTTCAATCTTCTTCCCTAGCTCTTGCAGTAAACAAAATAATTTCCAGCTACAGCTTGTGCTCTGGCAGTTGCTCTTTGACTTCCCTTGACTTGGCCAGGCTGACTTGAGGTCTTCTAGATGCAGTAGTTGGAAGTTTCATTATAAGACTTCTCTCCAATTGAGGTTGCAAGATATCTAAAGCTATAGTAGGCAGCCATGGTGAGGCATAAATAGCTTTTCTCAGCATGTTAGGCCTGCAATATATGCTGCTAAGCCAGTGACCTTAAATATATAAACACATAAACAATGCACAGAAGTGATGAAGGGAAACAAAAGCAAGGACCCTTAGTGGAAAAGTTAACTTCTTCTGGCAAGTGTGTATTCATTAAAGTGAACCTGTAATAATTCTGTAATGCAGTTTATAGTGCTTCTGCTCTGCTGTCCACAGCTGCCACCGCCTGTGGTCGTGTCCCCTTGGGGACAGCCTGGGGAAGCCCTGCTAAACACGCCTGCTGCAGTGAAGACTGGTACGTGCTGGCCGCAGTGTCCCTGTGGTGGAAAGGTCCAGCGGCTTGCCAGCTCTAGGCCCTGGGCTCATCCCTCGTTGCTGGAGTGGCATAGGAGGAAGGAAAGAGATGTCTGAGAGGCTGCATTGGAAGGAAAATTTGCTCGTGTGATGGTGGGTCACGCTCAGGAGCCAGGCAAATGCTTAATGCTATTCCTGACCTTAACTGCAAAGAATTAAAACCGTACCATGTCCTATTAAAACCAACAGAGTTCATCCTTTTTAATATATTTAGCATCATCGTTCTTTATTGGTGACTTCTGCCATGTCCTTGGCTTTTCTGGGCCAGCCCCAAGCTCAGCAGTTTTCCTGACAGCCACGGAGCTGAGGAAGACTCTCCGCGTGTTCATGTGGTTGAGGTGATGTTCAGATGAAAGTTCAGAAGTTATAGTATTAGATTGCTCATGTTGTTCCCGTATCATCCTAAGTCGCTAAGAAGCGGAAAGTGTGAGGAGGCAGCTGGGATTTGGCCAGAGATGCCTGGACAGGGCTTCTGGGGTCTGGGTGGGTGACACTGCTTCCCATGCTGGCAACCTGGCGAAGGACATGGCTGCTCTTTGTTACTGCTGCCTGACACCTCGGAAACAGTTTTCGTCTCATTTGGTTAACTATGCTTCCACTACATTTCTCTAGTTTTTCTTGAAGCCATGAATGAGTGAGCTGCTTCGTAGAGGAGACATGTGCTTAGCTCCCATGAGAAGTAAAATATAACATTCTAATAGCTCTTTAATTTGCCAGCTTCTTCATTTGAGAGGAAAAAAAATGATATAAATGCTCATTCCCAAGCATGTACTTAAGGGAGGAAAAAAAAAAATCCCAAATAAGGAGTGGTAGAGATTGGGGAGCTATTTGTCATGAATCTCCAGTTAAAATAAATGTGACTGCACTTTCAAGCTTATTTGGACTGTGTTTTAGACAAAGGAGGCAATTTAAACGTTAGTCACCGTATTGTGGAAAGCACTGGAAAAAATAATTTAGTGTTTAGCGTTGAATCTCCTAAATTATAACTTAGATTTGATGACAGGCTGAAGTCAGCACGAAGTTGAACGGTTTCTTTGAGGGCTTTAGAGGACTGAGTAGGTCTGAGAGTCATTTAGAGCTATGCTTTTCATTAAGATGACTTTTTAAAAGGTAGCTTGCTGTGTTAGAATTAGTATCTAATAAGCACTTCTAAGGAAAATCAAACGTATAAATTACACTTTATTAAAAGCCTGGATATAGTTTTTTTTTGTCTTGTTGTTTGCACTAAACTGTTATGTGGATACTGTTACTTGGCAAGACAGCTTCAGGAAAGCCTAAAGAAAAGAAAAAAATTCAGTTTATAACAAGGCATAACTGATACAGAAGACCACCATCTCTGAAGGTAATGTATAAGGAAGTCTTATATACAAGACATTAGTTTTCCTATTGCTTGTGAGTAACCGAGCAGTGGCAAGATGGGATTCCTGCCTACCAAACTCAATCGTTTGGACACACTGAGCTACTACTTGTGTACAGGCTGCTCTGTAACTTTTCTAGGAGAACGGGCAGTGGTTTGCCATACAGGGTTGTGAGGCACCGGCCATACCTGGTACTGGGGGTACTTTTAACTGTTTGGGCTCTGACCGGGGACGTCGTGGGCAGGTGCGGACAGTCGTGCCCCGTGATCCAGCAAGGTCATGCGCATGGGCTCCCCAGGTTTCTAAACCTTTTGCCTTCATGGGAGTGAGAAGCGTGTTTTTAAAAGTTTCTGACAGGCAGAAGGTAAGTGAGATAAATTCTGCAGTGTTTTTTTCCTTAGCTTTTGGTTTGTTTTTTGGTTTTGCTTTAATGGAATAAAATATTATCTGCCTGCACTTAAACTCTCTTTACAAATGCATTCGGCAGGGTTGCCACAGACCGCAGGAATGAGACTATGAGCAGTGGTTGCCTTTGGGAGGTCTTGAAAACAACTAACCCTTTGTGGGTAGGAATACCAAAGCAGAGGGCAGCTTGTTTCTCTCCTAGAACGTCAGCACGGTTTATTTTAGCACGTAATGATGAAATCTCAAACCTTATTTAAATTTAAGAGGAAGGACCTACGTTTGATTTGACCAACTATCAAATAGCCAGTAAAAAAAAATATAATTTTTCTTGCTTTTACCTGACCTAGCGCTTCACCGTAATCTAGTGTGCCGGCGGGGTGCACAACGTGAGGATGTAAAGGTGTTACGTAGTATATACCAAGTGTAAAATGCTGACACGCACGTTACATTAATTCTCCTCCATTAAACTTACTGAAAACATAGAATCTGTTGGCTAACTATAGTGCAATAAGGTGTTCAGTATTATCTTGAGGTACTATTTTGTCAAGAAATTATTCCCGTTATTCTCAGCATACTGTATTAAATATATCTCATGAGAGGGCATGAAGCCCAAGAGATACAAAGTGTTTAAAAATAGCCCGTTTGATTGAAGAGATCATTTTCTGTAATTTCAGATACAAATGGAACATCCACAGAAACTCTTTCTGATATTTTGGTAATGCTGAGACACCTGTGTCTCACACTGTTTGCATCTTAACGTCTGAATTATTACGTGTTTACAGCCTGTATTTTTAGGGTCAGAGCAGAAATAATGCGTTTTTAATGTAAGAATTAGTTCGCAGAATGAGTCGTTCATACTAAGACTCTGGAGACGTGTGGTGTCTGAAATGCCATCTTCTCTTTTATTTGAAGTTGCCACTCGCTTTCTTAAGCAGGCGATCAGCGCTGAAGTCTGCCTTGTTTGATTGTAATTAACATTTCCATATTTGCCATAATTTTATATGTTCAACTAAATGAAAACTAATGGAATAAACTAGAACAAAGAGAATAAAGAATAATAAGAATAAGAAATAAAGTGGTGTTTACAGCCACCTGTTGGTACGTTAGCAAGCACAATGACCAGAGTATAGATTTGAAAACGTTACCATGTTTCTCAAGGACGAAAAAAAGCACTCTCCTTTTTGCTGCAATAGATTCCAGTTCTCACTGAGCACTAGTACTTAATGATAACTCTGCTGCCTCTGCTTTGCCATGCATTGGGACGTGCGCAGGTTTGCGGTCTCAATGCCACGTGTGCTTGTCATGGCAAGATTACTGCAGCGCTGGTTTACCGACTGGCGTTGCCCAGGGCAGCGTGTACTTTTCTACAAAACTGTAGGAAACGTAGTTGTATGTTATATTAGTGTGTGAAAGGCAACCATTTCTGGTGGTGTGTAAGTTGCAACAAGAAGCAATCTTAAGAATGCTCTTATTTTTCTATTGTGAACCAGAGTAAGATTGGTAAGCAATGAATTATATCTGTGATAGAGAAAGGGCTTGGGTCTAAGGAAAAAAAGAAATATATTTATATTGTTCTTTTTTTCTATGCTTTAAATTACATCTGCATTTGTTTTTGTTCAGATAACCCCTAGTGAAAGGCATGGCTTGTTATATATGTTGTTTTCTGTCTGTCATATTTTTTCATGAGTAGGCTAATTTATCAAAAGAAAATGCATTTAGCTTTCTGCCCTGTCAACTGACTGCTGTCTAGAAATAAAATGAAGCAAGCGAACAGAACTGCAGACTGCAACAGCAAAACCGCTAAAAGATCAGGTTTTAGAATGGAAGATCTGACCAGTGACTTCTCAGGGATGTAGTTTCTGCTGCCAAAACCTGTATCCTGATCAATGACCCAGAAAAAAGGAGTTAGTTTTGAAAATGAGAGGGATGGGAAAAATTCCTTCCTTTCTTCCTTCTTCTTAGAAAGGCTCAGTTCAGAGCAACAAATATAATTGTTCAGAAAGTCTTCCAGCCTTGACTTCATTTCAGCAATGAAGGTTTTGCAGCTGCTTCTTGTTGTATGCCAACTAGAGTTTATGAGCAATCCTTTAAAGTTACAGAGGTATGAACCCCCCAAAGGCAATACCTATGTTAATACTGGTATTGCCTGCTCCCCTTGTTAATAGGGGGGCTCATAAGCACAGTTAACTCCTTGTGATTTTTCCACTGAGTTTGGCATCTCCTTTTTAACTTACGGGTATAATATAATGCTTTTACTAAGGGCTAGAAGGACTGAGAGTGGAGGGACTTTGTGTGGAGTTCAGAGAAGAGACGAATCTAAAATGTCTTTTGGATTTTATGTTCAGTGAAGCTTCAGAGATTTACTGGCTGAAGGTACGGGCCTCTGTTGTATGGTTACGCACACAGGACAGCGGAGACTTGTCCACAAAAATCCTACTGTGCATCGAATTTACTTCCATAATGCTGATTATTGAGGTTACAGTGGTTTTGTTGATGATCAGTCTTTGGAGATGGTGCATCAAATTGTGTGCATTGCAAAAGCATGAAATACTGTAGTTTTACTTCCATAATGTGGTTTTTTCCCAGTTATTGGTAATTATAGAAGGGTTCTCTTTAATTGCTTGTGGGTGAAATATTTGGAAAGAGAATGAAAGGAGAATTTGAAGAATGAATAGTTTTTTCAGGGCGTGTTGCTTACAGTGAAGAGCAGACTAATTCATTTTCCTAATAAGGCTGTGCTGGAAGTTGGAATGTTTTGAATTGCATTAAATGTCACAAAAGTATTCATCAGAGAGCAATGGCTTGTGGTATGTTTGGAAAGCAAATTTGATCATGTTTGGTTGAAATGAACTGTGTACAGCGGCTAAATATAGCTTTTTTCTGAAAGAACAAAGGGCTTGCTTGGAGAAGCTCATGCAAAAACTTCATGCACTTTCGTTTTCAGTATTAGGCTGTCGTAAGTGGTGGCTGCTACTTCTGTTTTCGTTGTCTATAATAATTTGTAAGAAGCTCGAAACTGTAACCATTTGCCAGGGTCTTCTGTGTGCATTGTTTATAATAAGCATTTACACCGAGCTTTTATGTCTTTGCTTTGTTTGTGTGTAATTGAAAATATTGCATAAACTAATATACTGAACTGCTGGTTTTAAATCATTCAGAAAATATCCTGCTTCAAGCCATCCTAGTTTTCTAGTAAGTAATGACAGGGCAAGTTTGTCATCTCCTTTTGAAAGCCTCCATCATCAGTTATTCATACATTCAGCGTGACCAAACCGGCATGAAATCCTAATGTGTTTAATTGCTAGGTGGCAAGCGAAGTGCCAACAGCTAAGAAAATGTGCAAGATTCTGCAGTTAATTATTTTTTTGCTGTGCAATTTGGTCATATCTATCAAAATCCTAAGGGAAACAGCCCTGAAGGAACTATTTTCTTAAATGTATGCGTTGGACAAGTTTTGCTTTTCGGCTTGAAGTGTGCATTTCCTTTTGTGTTGTCTTGTCAAACCACAGTGCATTTTTCACATTCAGATCTTGGTGGCTGAGTTTGCTGGGTGAGCATTTTCTTTATACGATACGAGATAAATCACAGATTTTAGCCTGATTATGGTCTGAAGTCAACAAGGCCAAGTTAAACTGCTTGAAGTATGTCTGGGACACACAAATTTATCTCCTGGTTTCAAGTATGTTTTGGGGAAATAATATTATGCTGTCTTGACTCCAATGTTAGAAGAACATTGGGAACGTTTCAGTTATCAAGGCTTTTTTTTTTTTTCACCCTTTTTCTTCTTTTTGTGTGATATTTTTGAAGATGAATTTTCAAGAGTATGTCTTCAGATCATCTGGAAATACTGGTTTGAAATCACTTTTGCTGAGTGCTATATTGATGAATGCAGAGCAATCTTATCCATTGCAAACTCAAATCTGAATATTTTGTAAAAACAACAGCAAAAAAAAGTATGTTCGTTTTATGAGACTGAAACTTCAAGGTCCAGCATTAGCAAAGAGAAGGTTTTTTTCTCAAGCATGAAATATGGTACTGGACTTGAATAATTAATATCTTTCTACTTCTTGCTGTTGGATCAGCTTAATAAATACACAAAACATTCCAAGTTACTTTATTTAAAAATGTATACCTAAGATACAGAGCGAGATATATGTTTCTTTCTAACTCTGGTCTTAAAAAAGAAAGGAAAGTTTCCGTATGTGTTGCCATTTTTTTTCCTTGTTGCTTTTGTTGCTGCAAATTGACAACTCTGCAATTAGGAGTGATTAATGATGCACCCCAGCGCTCTGGAGGGCCGGAGGGCCGGCTTCTCATAGGCTTTGCGCTCTGTGGGAACGGGGAGAAGGGACCTGTTCCTCAGGGCGGACAAAACCGTCTCCCTGTTGAGATTTACTGTTGATGTGGACATAATGTATGTCAGCAGCGATGCAGAAATGGTGAAGGCGAAGTGCAAAAGATGGCCTTCTCATGCAATTTAAACATGGCATGTGGATTATATGTATCTCCTTCTTTGTAAGCTAGCTGCTGAACCTGCGGCAAGCTTGCTGTTGCTGGAATCCGATGAGCCCTCAGGGCCAAATGACTTTGAGGGAAGGAGTAAACAATTTGGATGTGATTGGTTTTAAAAAAAAAAAATAGTTGTTAAATGAGACAAATGTGCCTAATTCAAGTCTATCTCGTTTTCCTGGTATAAAATAGAAAAGCTGGTTCATACAATGGAGGCGTTTTAATTAAATTGTAGCCTCTGTTTGTTGATCTCCAATTAAAGAAACCTTTTTCCCCTCCCTGGCTGATTGTCTTTTGGAAAATGAGAATCCGGCTTCAGTTTTTCAAAATCCTATTTTAGAAGATTTGTCAGGAATCAGGGTTGTATGATTTCAGGCAGGGTACGATTGCTGGGTCCTGGATTGTTAAGGGTGCCAACTTTTCTGAGCAGCTACCAAATATGGCCAGAAATGCTTTGAAATGTGGCAGGAAGCCACTTTTCTACCAAAACAGCAAGAAAATTCTCAAGCGTATCAGCAGCAATGTTTGCTGACAAAATGTCAGTGTGTCAGGTTTCGGGTTTTTTTATTTTTAAGTTTTGCATGTGTGTGTATTTTCGCACATATGTATGTGCAAAAAAAAAAAACCACCAGTCAAGTGAGATGCCTTTACCTGCAACATGTTGCCATTTCACTTCAGATATAACAAAAATCTGTCAATTCTTTATCTTCTTCATCCTTTCCGTTGCGATACTTCCTTTCCTTCCCACCACCCCACAGTAGTCTCAATGCATCCATTGTTTGGAAGAATTTTTTTTGCTGTCTACTGTGGAGTTCAAGTGACATTAACTTTACCTTTGAAGACCAAAGACTGCAAAAAGTGCCTGTATTATTTAACTTGCTAAGTCCTTCAGCAGGATTTTTGTTGTTGTTGTTGTTCTAAAAGGAAGCTTTCTGTTTTAAGCCTGAGTAAAGGTTAAGCGCTGTTTAAAATGCAATTTATCTGACCAGAGCTTTTGAGTTACGTGACGTAGTTTCTTGTGAGAGCATGGAAACCAATAAGCAAATTGGAGCTGAATTCTCCTGACTGGTGATGTTGATACAATGAATTTATAAATCAAATAGTACTTGATGATAGATGCTGGACTTCCTGCTGTTGTATCTGGATAAATTAATCCAGTTTGGTTTTGCCTTTTCCTTGTGTTAACAACAGTGTTGTAGGTTTAACTTGAATACTTCTCGTTCCTTTTTGAGGCAACAAAACGAAATATTTCATGTATCTTTGGGTGGACATGGTGAGTTGGAAGAGGGTAATGCTTAAACATTAAAGAACTTGTTTTTTATGATTATGTGTATGTTTTTCTTCTTCCAGAGTGTCTTCTATAACAAAACCCAATATTGTTCATGTACCAAAGGTATGTTCATCATCACAACCAAGAAATGTAGCATGTGGCACTAACTGTTACCCATCTGTCAAACCCTGTTGTTGACAAGCACTGTCATTCAAACTTTCCTTTCAATATAACATGCTTGATTTCCATGTGTTACGTTAAGAGTATTGCAGCATTTGAATCTTTGAGTGATTTTTCTGCCCCTCCCCTCCCCCCCCCCC
>VZSC01009074.1:115968-188511 GCA_013398225.1 Steatornis caripensis | reverse complement strand
CCCCCCCCCCCCCCCCGAAAAAAATTTAAAAATTAATTGAGAGACCTGGCAAATTATTATCCCCCCAAAAAGTGAATAAATACTGTTTTCCCACTGTCAGAACTTTTTTTTTTTAGAAAAGTATTGCTGAAGTTTTTCCTCTATCCCTAAGAGAGAAACAGTAGTAGGGTTTTTTGGTGATGGGGTATGGTGGTGGGTTGTGGGTTTTTTTTTTAGTAGACACTGAAACCTTCCTTTGTGTTTTAAAGAAGCTTATCTAAATATTAGCGTTTCAGAGAACAATTCCCCTCACTTTCCTTAGAGCCCTGGGGAATTTTTTGTTCTTGAGTTCTTCTAATGTTGTGTTCTCAAGTAATAGTTTCAAATTCCCCTTTTTGGTAAGAACACTGTTCACAAACCTGAAAATGCTTACAAATGGCCTGTACTTGAAAATCCTCTCCAGTAGATATACCTTAATAATATATAGTATGTTACTGTTCTGCTGACAGTGATTCGAAAGGCCACAGATTGGGAACCATCGTATTAAAACATAGCTCCCAGGAAAAAAAGGCCACTTTCGGGGTTTTTTTTAGTGTTTTGATCTGACAAGGGTGTATGAAGACGTTGGGGCTCATGGGTGGAGTGTAACTGGAAAAGCTCAGAGTCCCAAAGCACTGACCTCTAATAAATGAGCTTCAGGGCTCTGGTTCCGCTCCTAAGGGCCGTATCAACAGGTCGTTGTGTACGGGGTGTGTGTGTGTATGCACGCACATGCCGTTGATGTATGAGGAACGTGCGTATCTCAAATTGGGTTTGAGAGGTGGAATGTGGATTTTTATAAAAACCAGTAATTTTTTCCACATGAATTACCCAGTGGGTTTTGCAATAGAGTGGTTCTTCAGTTTGTCTTGAATTTGATTTGTGAGGTGTCTGTTTTGGATATGATGAGAGGAGTTAGCATCGTGGGATTTCATATTGATTGTGCATGCTTGGATCGTTCCCTTTCCTAAAATGCATGGCTTGTTTTTTTCCATACATTTCATGGCTGCAGTCTCAGTAAAGCTTGCTTCTGTGCTCCCTTCGTTTCATGCTAGGCAGGTTATCTCCCCTAAGAGCAGCAAAAAAATCCCTGCTGAGGAACATGCATGCGTTTGGCGTGGTTTTTTGTGTTTCTTTTTTGTTTTTCATCTCGCATAGGGAGAACCTACAGAAGTAGTTAAGCCTGTGCCCATTGCCTCTGCTGTTGCACCCAAAGTCACTGCCGCGGCAAGCGTGGCTTACAATAAGACACCGAGGCCATTTGGAGCCGTAACCTCCTCCAAAGTCACCTCCATCCCATCACCGTCCTCCGCCTTCACCCCAGCCCAGGTGGCGGCTCCATCCCTGGCAGCTGCCGCCCTGGCCCCGTTTGCTGCGCCCGGACTGCATGTTAACGCCAAGCCTAACGCTGAGCAGCGATCGCCTGCGCCAAGCGCTGCTAAACCTGCAGTTAATGTCCCACGGCAGCCCGCCACGCACAATGCCGCCCCGAGCGCCTCTGCCGGTGACGGCGCCCAGGATGTAGCCGAGGGGCCGCGACGAGGATTCAGAGAAAACCAGGGGGAGAGTAAACAGCAAAATGGGTAGGTGGGATTTTTTTTTTGCTGTGAGGGTCTTTCCTCGCAGGAAAAAAGCTGGGCTTGTTTAAGGGCTGAGTAAAACACAGCTCGGGGGAGTCGTTTAATCCTCAAAAGCGAATCTCTGAGGAAGGACTCTCCTCTTAAAAGGAATGCTTTGAAGGGCCAAGCCAGACTCTCGTTGATGTTTTTTCTCAGACGTGACATTATATCACTTAATAAAGTGTCACAACTAAATTGAATCAGGATCACGGGATGCTTTACACGATGGGTTGTATCACAATGTGTTCTGGACCTTACAACAAGCCCGGTATTAATTTCCGTGTCTGTGTGTATTTTGACTCCTGATATGGTGACTGAAAGCAGCAGGCACTCAAAAATGCAGAGCAGTCTGTCAAGAAGGGTCGGCGAGTGTTGCGATAGCCAGGAATGAAGTCCTCTGAAAGATCAAGCGTGGCCCCGGTAAAGAAACGTCCCAGAAGGGAGGCAAAAGGATGGCTGTTGCATTACTTCTCTACAAAACGCACAGGAAACCTTAAGATGTGTGCAACGAAGCTGGCAGCGTTGAGCAGATTTTTTTTTTCAGTATTATAATTTAAATACTTCAACTTTAAATACTACTTTTACCCTGAAAAGCAACACATTTAAAATGTGAGTAATTTTTGTATGCAAATAATTGTTTCAGTTAAAGTAGATGTAGGAGACCTGACCCTTAAGGCACTTTAAGGCTGTGTAAAAGGCTTATACTATATCTAGTGTAGCATTTAGACTAGTAAACAATAGGATTAGTAAATTAAACTGAAGCCAGCAGCAGTCCTGGGCACTCAGACCTGCACCACTGCCCTGTTTCGGTGGCACGCTTTTGGCCAGGGCCGCCTTGGACTCTCCCAGAAATTCCTGGGCAGGGCTTGGGAGCTACAGCACCCCAGGGACCGGTTCCCAGCCGCTGCTGTGCCCTGGGGAGAGGAGGAGGCTGGGCACGAGTGGTCTCATGCCAGCTGGCCTCAGTGCCCAGCAGCCATGTCCGGTGGATTAAATGAAGTAATAAAAAGGGCAGGAGAACTGTAGGTTTCTTTTCTAACGTAAAACCTGTGCTTAACACCTGAAAGCTGTGGTTACTATTTCCCGTTGCTCAAAGGAACGGGGCTGGAGGAATAGGCCTAGTGCTTCTCTCCTCTGGTATTCTCTTAGTCTGTAAAGTATATGAAGAACCATACAGAAAAGTAAACATCCACATCAGTCGAAATACAGAATAAATTGTAATTTCAGGTGAGTTTCCTCATGGCGGGGGGGGGAAACGTATTTAGATACCTATATCCTTTATATTGCAGTATGAATATTTTCCCTGTGTGGACTCATGTAATGCAGGCTATATGCATTTTATAACGCACCATTGTCATGGTCACTTCCAGCCCTTTCTTAAACAGCTGATGGCGGGAGTCCACACTGCACAGAAGTGGGATGAAATTGGGAGATCCCAAGGACTTGTTCGATGCTGGTAGACTTGTTGAATACACTTTGGCGAACTGCATCTTTCCAGGAGTGCTGCTTTAGCAAATACTGTGTAAGGAGTACTCAAAAGCAGCAATTAGGAATGAAAACGATGAACAACAGCAACAAAATTAAATCTCCTGGAAGGAAGTGCTGCAGGCGTAGAGTAAGCACTTGACAATCAAGATAGGGTGACTGGGTGAGCGCTGTTACGTGCCCTGCCTTATGGTTAGGGGATGAATAATATCGACTGAAGAGTATCACAGCTGACAGGCGAGGAAATCCCTGTCTCGCTGCCAACCTTGCAGATCTGGCTTGGGAAAGCTTGAAAATATTTAGAGCTGTAAAAACCTACTTTATTTTGCTGTCTTTCTTACAATACTGTGTTTGGGCTGTCTAACTGTCCTGCAGGCCTAATGCAGAAAAGAAAACCAAGCAACCAAAATCCCCTAAATGGTTATGTTGGTCTGCCGCTACACTACTTGCTTAGTTTTACTTACATAAATTACATTTCTACAATGATGCTTAACTATCCTCATTTAAAATTGAATCAGTGACATTTATGAAATATCAGAAACATTGAGGTTTGGAATAATTGATCTGTCTGAAATAAATTCCTTTCTGCTTCTGTGTTTTTATTATTCATTTTCTCAAAAAAAAAGAAAAGGCAACTTGTATCTTATTCATAGATAGCACTGCTGAGCCACTGCAGTTCTTCAGACGTGCACCTTGTACTCAGAATTTCCTCCACACCTCCTGGGTCCTCTCAGACCACATTAAGGATATAAACTATTTGCGTTCACTTCAGGATGGGAAGGAAGTTTTGTTTCCCGTGTTTAGTCCTGGCTTAGAAAGAAAGCAATTTTGCTTTCACCGGGCTGTGAACAATTACACTTTTATCAAGACCTTCTTGCCAACTCTTGCATGAAAAGGTGCCTGCTGCTTAAAACAGGTAAGATGTCCACAGGCTCCACTCAGGTTAAGCTCAGCTGGGCCAAATTTTTCCCTTGTAGGTTCTCTTGATGATTGTAAGTTTGACTTACATGAAACATGGCTTTACCAGAGCTTGGATTTGGAAACTCCTGTAATAGTTCAAGAAGCAAAGAATGTATTAACCCATCAAATACTTTTTTTTCCCTTGCAGATAACAACAGCGACAAAGTTAGTATCAACAGCACTGGAGTTGAATTATGGTTGTTTTTCCTGTTGGAATAACCAGCATGTATTCTTGTTTTGCAAAATTGTAGCTCTTACAGAGTTCTACATTTAAATTTTGCAAAACAGCTTCAGCTTTTCTTAGTAACTTCTTAGTGTAGCAAATGGTTTTGTCTGCATTGGACATGATGTGATCCTGCTTTTCACTGTGTTACATTTTGCAGCTTTTTTTTATCCTACAAAACATTTGCGTGGTGTTTGTGTGTATTGATAAATTTTTCATGCGCCTATGGCTAATTGCTGTTGGTAATACAACTAGTAAATGGTGAAATACAGTATAAAAGCAGAAATGGTTTGACCCCTATGGAATGAAGGGCCAGATACTGAATTCATACATCAAAAGTAAGAGTAACATCTATATACTGTGGTTTGTACATACTAGGGATGATAAGTATACTGATGTTTTATTGGGTTGTCTTTTGTGCCCTTGCCTCAGAGCTGAGTTAAGGGAGAGCCTGTCTCATTGAATTTTCCTTTGTGTCTGGCACCACCTTGTTGCCTCAATGAGTCATTACTAAGTAGGTCTTAAGCCTTGAAAAAGGGACGGGTAGGATCTGCAAGAGAAGTCAGCCGGGTATTTTGTTTATAATACCACTTTCAACAAACATGAACGACTACTTATTTCACTGTGGTAGTTGCTAGAATGCAGCCAACTACATGCAAATATTTACATTTCCATGTAGTTCTGCGCCTTTAATTACTGCTTTAATTTTCAGATTTTATTTTTGCTATTAATTGTTCTGATGCCTTTTTTTTTTTTTTTCTGTACTTCTTGTACTCCATCCTGGAAATATGACTGTCTTTGTTTCTACACCTCTCGTTTTAGTAACTTTGATCTGTGATACCCTTACTTCACTAATACTGTGTGTTGGTACATCCAGTCTTTTGATACTATTTGTGTGACATGTTTCAGATCATTCTTTCAAGTATTAAGTATTCTTTTAAGCTTAAGTATTTACTAATGCATTCCACTAAATGGGCCTAATACTTACTTGTTGACAATTAATAATTTACATCATTCTCATGCGTATTTTCCACCTTTCTTCACCAGGAATACTTTCTACATTTAAAGTACAGTGGGGAAGTAGTGGCAAAAATAAAAGTGACTTTTAAAGTTTTGTTTGTTTGGGTTTTTTTGAAGTATGATTAGAATTGTTATGTCTTTGGAGCTAGTTTTGCACAGTTAATCTCCTGTAAATTATGTAAAAATGAACGTACATTTAAAGGGTCTTAAAGATTAGTGCTTTGGGATAACAAATGTAGAATTTAGGAGTAATACATACAGTATGAATCTTCTGTACCCTTTTCCTAAACTGATCAGTGCCATTACATGTTCTTTACATCAGTTCCTGAAAGCAAAGCTTTTAAATTCTGTATTCTTGCAAGTCTGCTAGTGCAGGGATTGATAATAGCGTGTAGGTTACCGTGGGGGAAAATTTCCAGATGAAACGATCGCCCCATGTTTTTGCCTTTCAGAGGGAGTATCTCCATGTTACACTCCAGAACATTGCTACCTGCCCTTTCAAACGGCCTGGTTCTGGACCAGGCTGTGCCGAGCGTGAAAGACTTGGCATGCACTGGGTAGCCTTTGCACACAGCTAGAGCTTTGCCTCTTGTGAACCAAGGGCAGAATTTGTTGAGGGGCACCTGATCCGAACTAACTAGACTACTCTCCTTTACCAAAACAAATTCCCCGCTCATCCCTGTAAGGAAGTCGCTGTGACTTTAGTTTAAGTATGAGAGTTCTGTGCTGCAGTTTTGGTAGTAGAATGAGAATATCACTATAAATTGAATTTCAGAGCCCTTTCCCACAAACCTAATTCAATTGAATAATGAGTTGCACTTCTGTTTCAACTTTCTGACTTTATTTCTTGTTTTCTTTTTCTCCTTTTCCTGTTTTTGCTGGGAAAACTTTCTCTTGCTGTCTTACTCTGTCATCTCCAAGGAAAAACCCACCCAAACGGTAAAGGTTTAAACACGTAAATGTCTTGATAATACTGTCTGTCTCTGTTTCAAATGTTCCAGCAGTGGAACAAGGAAAAATATTTCAGTTGGGTTAGAGTGATTACGAAGCTATGTTTAGTTCAGAGAACTGAATCTGTGTTCAGGTGTGCCTGTAGAGCTCACTGCTGCACATCTGCATCCAAACACAGAAGCCGCCTTTAAATGCTGTGAAAAGTCACAGTTTGGCCTGTGTCGTTGTAGCTACCCCAAACCGGGTGGTCTCTGAAGCTCTTCGCTCACTGCTCTCTCCTCTCCTTGACGCAGTCCCCCGCGGAAGCACATTGTGGATACCTATACAGAGTTTTACCACACACCCACCCACAGCGATGCCAGCAAGAAGCGGCTGATTGAAGACACCGAAGACTGGCATCCCCGGACAGGCACCACCCAGTCCCGCTCTTTCCGCATCCTTGCCCAGATCACCGGCACTGATCACAGTGAGTTTGGTGTTTAAAAAAAAAAAAAGCCTTGGACAGATAGGTGTTTTTAAGAACTGAGGACGGGGGGAAATATTGAAAGGATTCAGTCACCTCTCTTGCATTTTTCCTCATGGGTAATAAATCCAGTAGACGGAATTTTGGTGAGCTCTTTAAAAAAAGAAAAAAGTTTGAGAAGGCTGCGGTAGAAAGAATATTTTTGTAAAACGCCTGCAATTGCTAAATAGCTCAGGACATACACATTACTGGACGCTGCTCCTGATTGAGTATTAATACATTCTAGATTAATGTAAAATTCGCATTTCTACTCCCAAAGATGTTGGCATATCTGTATTTGTTGTTTCTTTCCCCTAGTGTATCACCAAAATGATGTAATTCCTGTTCAAATTAAATGCTGCAGAAAAATTAAGGTGTTTTCAGGCATGTAGAAAATCTTAGCCAGTCATACAAAGGTATATGATCTGCAATGATTTAACCAATCGGAAGCATAAATCTGTAGTTCCTCAGTTTATTCTCAGGTCATGTTTCCATCCTCTGCTTATGCTATGGTGTGATTACACGTACTGTGGACTGGAGCAGATGATGCAGAGAAGGTCGTTCCCAGCCATGTAGTTTTATGGTGAAACTTCAATTTCAGATTATGCTGTCAGTTATAATTCATTCGGTGAGATCTGTAATGTTGGGTAAAAGCCATCGGAAGTGCCATCAGGAGACGAGCTCAGTCGTGTTCGAACTGAGGCAGCTAATGTAGAGGTGATTATTTCCTTCTTCTGCTTTGCGCAGCTGGTGCTACAATAACAAAAGCAGTGAGGAAATCGGACCCTCTCCCTGGGGGCAGATTTGATTAAATCAAATATCTGTTATCCGGTAGAATTAATCTAGAAGCCAATGATAACATCTCCCCAGATGAGGATTATTGTCCGTGTGTGATAAATATGCTGAACTTGACACTTACCTCATTATTTTGTGGTCCTGCTTAGCATTAGTCTATTGATGGGTTGTTGTATATCTTTGGATTCCTTCATTAATCCTTCTAAGGGCAGAATGTGAGACCTGAATGTCAAATAACATGTCATCCAGTACTGACGAATTAATCCTGTTGACGAATACTATAAGAAAGTAACTGCAACTGGATTTGCCAAACTTAAAATCAGGGCTGGGAATTATCCCATGCGCAGTCCTCTAGCACCTTGCAGCCTGGCTGCAAACAGACACTTGGATTATCACCTCATATAAACCCACTGGATGTTTGTCCAAAAGAAATGCCTCCAGCTGCCGTTCATCTTCCCCTCCTCAACTCACCTTTCTGAATGCCAGTGTGGAGAGCAGGCCAAGCGAAAGGGCAGAGACCAGCAGACCCGCCTTTCAGCAATCCTGATGGCAAAGGGGCTTTTGAAGTTTATGAACATACCTTGTTTCCACTGGGGCGTATTTAGAACTGAGGAGTCCTAACGAGCCTTGTAATTTCCTGCTGTGGTGAATGCATTGGCACAGGGGAGAATCTCAGTGTATGGTGGTGCAGTATCTTTAGTGCCTTAGAAAATAAAAATTTTCTGTTTTCTTGCAGTGAAAGAACCAGAACGTGAAGTTGCAAAGAAGACTAAGTGAGTTGATGTTTTTTATTCCTTTAACACTTTGCATGTCTTAATTCTTAACTGATAGTGGTTGGTGCGTTTGTGTGAAATCTGGGTGTTTTTAAAATGTTACTTCTTTTTTTGCCTTCTACTTCAGCATGTAAAAACCAGTAACTTTTTCTGCATAGATCGACCTTTTTAAATCTGTTGGTACAGTCTAGTATTAACGTTTGTGCAGGAGTTTTGAGTTTTTCTGCAAACTTGGACTGATTTGGTTTTCTGTACGAGGTCAGCTTGTCGACATGTTTTCATTTTCCTAGATCTAACCAGGCGTTTTTGATTTGTGAGTGTGGATCAGATTGCAAGGCATAGCTGGAAAGTATTAACGTTCTGGACTGCGAATGAGGGTCAGCTGTCTCATTGCTTTGAGATAAGCGTTGTTCAAAATGAGGACCAACCAGTGGCTAAATCTAACGGTTCTTGCAATCAGTGGGAGTTTTTCTACTGACTTTGCCTAAATGCTCGATCCAAGTTTTTGACAGAGAGGAAGGCAATGTGTGGATAGGAATAGTGCATGGAGGTTGCATGCTTGCTTGTGAAACTGCTTGAAGACAAACTTTCTTTCTTTCTTTCTTTCTTTCTTTCTTGCTTATTTTTCTTCTATCACTTCTTTCCACAGGGAAAAGGTTCCCATCCACGTCTTTAGCCCCAAATATACAAAGTTACGTGACTGGCACCATGAAGTCTCAGCACGTGTTCTTAATGTCCAGTGATTTTACCCAAGTTGCAAAAGCAAAATACAAACACTTCCTTTCTTATTTTCCATCTGCTTTGCAAAAAAAAAAAAAAGAGAAACCCCAAAAAACCCACCAAAAAAACCTCCCACAAATGTATTTCACTAGCCTTACTGCGAGAGAAATTCTAGACTTTTCTATACTTTTCTAACACTTTCCTACTGATGTGTAAAAAATGAGATGAAAATGTTATTGTGCTAACCACTAGCTGACGAAAAATACATATTTCAAACAGAACAACTTGGGTGGCTGAATCTCCCAACGTGAGGGAGGAGATGGCTGTTGCAGTTCTTTTTTTGCCTTAAAGGAGTAATTTGCATTGCTGAGTTTGAGTTACCGTAGGTTGTTAGAAAGCAGAAAATTATGAACAAAAGAATAAGAAGTTGTATTACTTTGATTTTGGGGCTGGGGGAAGAAGATGAAGAGGGACTGTATACACTTATTTCAAACTAGTTACTTACCAGGATAATTATGTTGGATTTCACTAGATGTTCAACAGGTCATTTTTAGAGTGGGTGTAAATGTTTCACAAAGTAGAGCAAGAAGACAAACTGCTTCTAAGCAAATAAAAAATGAAATTAAAAAAAAATCCGATATTGCGAGTTGAAGTGCAAGCTCAATATAAAGATTCTGCTGCTTAAACTAGTAATATGTTCATATTGTGGAAAACTTAGAGAAAATTGAGCAGAATGATGCTGCGTACCTGTAAGAGCTTCGACACATCTTCTAACAAGAACAAGATAAGACAGTAGTATTTATTTATTACAGAGTGAAGCTCATAGGCTTTCTTGTGTTTATAAAAGCTTCATGACCCTATGGTTCTCCTGTAAAATAATGTATTATAGTAGCTACACATTCATTAATTTATGCTTTCTGAAGTTTGAAGAGTATTTTAATAAAGTTGCTTTTATCTTAGCTCTGTCTGTTTTTCTTTTGAGTCTCTCTGACTCCATGAATAGTCTTCTCACGCACGGAGCTGTAGTTTCATTGCACCTTCACAGATTATAGTAAGAAAAAAAATTAAATCCCTGCTGCATAGCAGGAACAATCTGAATTGTCCAAAGCTGTCGCAGTAGTAGAGTTCCTGATCATGTTAAAAATGGGGTATGTTTGTGTTGTCAAAATCGACACGAGATTTGCAGAAATCAATAAAATTTTTGACCTTTTGGGGGATGCAGGAGTAAGAATTCTACTGAGTAAAGCTCATTCTTGACTTGTGCAATGCTTATTGAATAAGAGAAGTTTCAGACCTGAAAGGTGAATTGTAAAGCATGAATAAAAGCCAAATATTTCATAATTGCTTAATGAGAACCATTGCAATTTGCTTGTAGGTTGTGCAGCTGACCTACATGCTTTTTCTGATGGCATTGGTCCTGTGAAAAGATTGATGTCCACTGCAAATGCTTCTGCAGGCTTTGGGGGGTGGTTTCTTGTAGTGCACAACTTCGAAAAGTGAAAGTAGTAGAGACCTTTGGAAGCATTTTAAGCATGTATTTCCTTTTCAGATGGTTTATACTGCTATACAGTACGGTGGTAGCTTATGGTATTTGTCATTTTATCTTTAGGAAAAGCCAAACAGAAAATGGAGAGTTCAGGTAATAGCCATGTTACCTAACACTAACGGTCACCAATGTGGATGCCTAACAATGCACGGCATAAATTACAATTAGATTTGCACTGGTAATGATGGACCAAGGCGTATCACATCTTACACACCTTTTGGGTTAACTCCTTAGGGACAGTAGGGGAAAACGTTCACTTTAGTAATTTCACTGAAGACTATTTTGATGAGAAGGGCTGATCAGTTTGATTTTCCCCTGCTGTCGCGTCACTCTGTAGTGAGTACTGTATTAACTAAACATGAGTGTGTTACTGAGTGCACATACACCACAATATACTCATTTGATAGAATACTGCATATTAAAGTAGGAATGTGAAGTAGTGTATTAAAGTAGTTTTGCTGAGTTTAAAGAATTTTTTGTGAACAGAAAGGAAGACGGGAATTTGAGGGGACTTCAATGCAATGAAAGCTATGAAAGGTTATCCTTTAGACTGTAAAGTTTTCTTCATAAGGGCACAATGCTTTGACCTTCAAGTATTTTTATGTTTTGGAGACTTCCCTAGGTAGTGAGAGTATCTACATGCTGGTACTTAACTTAGCATTATATTTATCTATTTTACCAGCTCTTATCCCTTTGAAGGGTGAGTTGCTTTAGTGAGAAATAGAAGAAAAAGCCCCTGTAAGTAATCCAAAGTATAGAAGCCTCTGTTTTGATTAAGATTAGGTAGCTATAGAGTCTGTCCACTGAGGATATGAGAATAGTTTGAGAAACGCTACCAAAATTATTACTTTCCTATACATTCATAGTAACAAATCACTAGTTCCAAAAATGTTTTATGAATGTGTGAAATGAATTTCATTTACTGCTTTAAAGATGTCATCGCTTCGCCCAATATCCCCATTGCACAGCACTTGTTGTGCATGTGTTAAATTTTGGACTTTGTTATGGTTTCCAAAACAACAGACTGCTTTTTCATTTGCATGTGGATAACATGTTGTAGCTCCTGTCCGATTCCCAGCATACATCTGATTTTTGAAAAAATATTCTGAGTGGTTTTTGATATAAATGAATAATCTTACATTTAAGAGATCACCTTAGAAGTATGAGTATGACAATGAAATAGAAACATCTCTTCCATCAGTAATCTATAGATAAATATCCCAATTTGGTAATATTCAACTTGCATTGTCCAAATCATATGCCTTGTGGATTTTTTTATTATTATTGTTTATCCCTACAGTGTAACCCACTAGGGATTTTTGTGTGGTTAAAATAGGTTTTTCTTTTCAGCAGCTGGAAGGACAGATATAGAAATAGAAAGCCCTCACTGAAATATGTAAATTGCAACTCTTAAACCAGTCACTCAAAGCGTAAAAAAGCAAAATCTAGCCTTTAGGTAAAGTTTATTTATGTGTTTTAGTAACTGATTGTTTCTAATTCTGCAGCACCCTATTTCCAGGTATGTTTTAAATGTTCACTTTTAACCACCTGCTTCTGAGCAACCAGGTACAGATTTGGTTTTGGCTTTAAATTGTACAGTCAGTTCATTGTCCTGAGTGAAGATATGTCTGGATTTTCCAGATCTGTAGTTTTTGCTAATCCATAGCCACTGGAAAATATTTGTCCTGCTCTTGGTCAGTCCTGAAACAACCTGTCATAAATAATGTATTTATTTTTTCTCATCCCATGTCATAAATACCTGTAAAGCATATCTGCAGATCTACCTAATGGACCAGGAGCCCAGGATACCTGTATTAATCCGAATAAAAACTCCGTAGCTACCCAGACTTTGGAGATGCCACCTGTACCAGAATTTCCATCCACACCTTTACCACTTACGAGGTCTGCTCCCTGGTCATTCCTAAGTCTGTTCAATAATTTTCGGCACTTAAGGCTCCCTACTTTATTAAGATACTTAATTCTGCATACTAATCTATATTTTTAAAAAAGACTGCAATTCCTACGCCTGTGGCTAATTTAATCTACTCAGAACTTGTGGTTGGGATTGCTCTCTACCTCGTAGTTTACTTTTATTTTTGTGTATTACAATGAGATGTCTGGCAGATGCTTTTCTTCAAGTAGAGAGCTTTAAGACAACACTTTGTAGATGTATTTTTTTTTCTATCGCAAATGAAAAAAAAAGAAAAGATAGGAAAAAATACTGAGAAATATACAGTCTGAACTTCATGAGACTTAACACCCAAAAAAAATTGCAGAAAAAGCGTAGAAAACTTTGGGAGTGAATCCCACTAGCACTTGTGTCTGTTTCTTTTCCAGCATTTTCTAAAAGTTTTCCATCACATAATGTAATACTAAAGGTATGCGTTCCGTCTTAGAAAGCCAAGTAGTATTTTACATTTACAGAGTTTGTAAGCGGCTGGACACTTCTCCACCTCCACTGAAAGCACGACACTTCCTAAGTGTATTGTGCCTCTTTTTATCCCCTTTATTTTATTGTAAACTCCACAGTTCTGGTTTAGGGTTTTTTCAATTTGCTAACACTTTCATGCACCGTGTCTCTTGTTCAGCATACTAATTCAATGTGGATTAAAAATCTTTACGTATGTGTTTCCATTTGCTTTTATTACTGTGAATGGAGTGAAAATGGTGCCAGACCAGAACCTGCAGCCACTCTTTTGCCGATAGCAGAGTCCTCCCCTAGCAGTGTCCCCTCTCCCAGGCTTTCTGAACACATTGCTGCAGCAGCTCCTGGGAGGTAAATCATTTGGAGGGGATTTCAATTCAGTTAATGATCTGTGTCTATGTTGTTGTAGCCTAGATTTGTCTGTCTTGGGGGAGAGAGTGACTTGTCTGTCATTCACTTAAAATAAACTTTATTAACCTACCATGACTAGAGATTTTCCTGAAATGGTAGGAGGGGGCAGGAGAAGAGAAATGAAATAAAGCTGGGCAGATTCATGAACAGTTCCGTGGACACCAGTTAAAATAAGACACAGTATTTATTGTGTGATGGTAGGTTGTCAGTGGGTGTCTGCCCTGTCACCTGGATGGAATAACTTTTCAATGGTCTCGACAACTCAAATGTGAATTCCGATTTCTTCAACACACAGAAAAGTGCCTCTAAAATTAATTTTTGTGGAAGTGGATTATTTTGTTCAGAACACTGTGCTGTGCTATGATGCGTTCGAAGAAAACTAGATGATTACCTGGCAAACTTCCTGTCATTGGCCTTGGATAGCTTAACTGGCGCTTGCCTTGGCTGATTGGTGGTGTTTTGGAGGTCATCTACGAGTACTAGACAGCGACAGTAATTTTTGATGTAAGACAGTGACAGTAATTTGGAGGGTTATGATGCTGTTACTGAAGGTCAATAACATTTTCTAATGGTTTCTGTTGCATAGTGCAGGAGTGTTTTTTTTAATTCCAGGTAGGTACTGTTCATTACACATGCACAAGCACAAAGTTATAACACAAACCAAAGCTGCTCCTTTGAAAATGAGAACTGAATGAAGAATGGTCCTGCCAGGCCATTAAACAGAGACTCGTCCTTGTGAAAATCATGCATGTACTATTGCCCATACTTGTGTGGGCTTTCTGCAACTAGAAATCTGATGCTGAGATTTGGGATTGACAGTTTCCCCTTTAAAGCAATAGTCTCAACCAGCTGAGAGAGATGACACGAAACCTCACATCAAAATACATCAAGTTTGCTTTGTTACGTTGTCATTTGAAGGCTTTTTTAATGCCTGGAGGAAGAGGGTACCTTCATGAGCTAACATGAGATTAGTCAGGAAGAGATGATGGGTGATGACAGAGATTTGCTTGGACAGCAGGCCAGTGCCTTCATGGTAACCTTTGGTTTGAGCCTATACAGAAAAGAAGATTTGGTTGTGATGGTTTCAGCAGCACATTCTCTTAAATCCCAGAAAGCAGATGGGGTGAGTAGTTGTGAGTCAAAGATGAAAAATGCACACAGGAAGTATATGGCAATACTTATGGTGCTTTGTTGTTGTTGGGTTGGTTTTTTTTTTTTTAAGCAGAAAACTTGGGATGAAAAATGGAGGGGGAAAAGTACTACTTCAGTAATTCATTTCCATGTCTACCAGTGAAACTCTAGTATGATTACACCTACTGAGCTGCAGATGCCTTGCAGATACTGCTACAACTACTGTGTTCTGAGTACCAATGAGTTCTTTCCAAATCCTGGCTCTAGATCTGTGTACAGGGAAAGGAAATTAAAATCTACTCTCACTGAAGACCTATGGCTCTAAGTTTATTATTTGGAAAATTAACCTAGCAAGAGAGCAGCTTTAAAATGAGCCACAGGAAATCAGAAAGGACAGCTACGTTCATGGTAGTTCAGGATGAGGGCAGAAATATTTATACAAATAGTCAAACAAGTAGATGATGAGTATTTTCAGCTGAAGAAGGGCAGAAATCTGAGCAGCTTCTGTAGAACTGTAGAAGGAAGGATTAGCATTGAGTGTGGGAAGGAGAACATAAATTATTTGACAAAGCTATGTAGTGTTGATTCTCTCCTGAAATGAGAGGTCATCAGTGTAGCAACTATATTTGGTGTTTATATTTTGTTACTGAGCTGATGTCACTGCTTTTATAACATTCTTTCTGGTGGGGGAAATACACCCAAAGCTGATCTCCAAAACCCCTTTTTTAATAAAATGGCAGCTATCAGAAATCTGTATGAAGCAATTGGTGCATACCGTGTCAGACTTTTAGTAAAGCAGAATTAGGCCATCCAAAGGTCAGTAGACTTGCTTTTGCCACTAAAGCCCCGCATTTGTTGTGGATGATTGACATAGGTCTTTATTTTCCTAATGGGCTCTGTCTTTTTCTTGGCTGAAGCTCTGTGATTTGTACCACCCACTACTGAACCACCAAGAAGAATGAGCTTGCTGTGAAGTATATGAAGGATCTGGATTTGATTGCTGGATTAAAGTTAGGTTCGCTGCTTATAAAGCAGACTTCATAATATAAAGCATAATGCTTTTTTATTATAGTTTTAGTTCTTTATTGAAAGCTTGAACTAGTCATATGGCAATATAGGCAAGTACTGTAATTTATAGTGTATTATTACTCAATTTTCATATATGCAATGCCCTCCCATAAGTTTAACAGTAAAATATTTGAGAGCAATTACAGCCTTTTTAGAAAGTTGCAAAAAGTTGTCTTAAAAAGTCATCCTGGCAACTTTAAGTCCATGTAAACTTCAGAATCTGGCACTTCCTGGGTATTATATAATCAATATAAAGCAGATCCAGTGCCAGCAAGTCTTTAGATTGTTCTTTTATATAAGGTCATACATACCTGCTTTTATCTTTTAATGGAATTATTCCTGATAGGCATAAATACAAAGCGTATTAAGTAATAGGTATTAATCTTGATTTTTGTTGTGTACTTTCTGATTAGTGGACAGCCAAGAATATTCTCTGCAGAAATTCTAATCTCCGAGAGTAATTTCTTACTCCTTTTCTAGCTACTGCCAAAGAAAGGGAAAAATGGAAAGACAGTGAGTATGTATGAATAAGATTTGGAGTCAGCTTGATCTCCCTTTGGAGGATATACCCAGTGTGATTTATTTCTCTTCACCTTCTTCAAGGCCCTTTGTGACTTACAAAGCTTCACAAAGATGCTCTACGAAGTTTTGGAGAACTTGAGGGCAACTCCAGGAAAGGGTATAAATTTGTGCATACCCCTGTTTTGTCGTGAATTTTTGTAACTGCTGCTGTACTCTCCTCCACTCAGCCAGATTTCCTTTTTGGCAGGTTTGACATTTCTACATCAGTTTTCCTAAACAACTTCCCTCGGTTGTAGTCATCAAGCAAAAGGGAATTTGCAAAGACAGGAGTTGCTCATTTAATTGGCAGATGCACATCAGGTTGGGGAGAAGAGGAGGTCTCAGACTGACCGAACTAAAACTGCCAGATCTTTTACGGTTGTCTTGGTTTGGTGACAAACAAGAGGAAGTAAAATATGGGGCGAAAATCCTGCTTTCTTGTGGTGAATGCTACTTGTCCTTCTGCTTTCTTTTACTTCAGAGAGCTTTTGAGAACCCTTTGGAAGCCTTACCCAAATGCATACATCATCCCCCTGTAATTATTCAGGTTTTAAATGGCAGCAGCCACATAGTCACAGTGTCTATAAAGTGTCACCTACTTAGACTAGGCAGGGTTTCTAATATACTGGTCGTGCTGTCCTTCAAGTTTGTCATGTATTTTTTGAGTAACTACTTTCAACTACCCTCATAGTTTGTAGTTAAACAAGCCTGGTTCTGAGCTCTTAAGCTTCAGCTGTAAAAATGCCCCAAAGAACCAGTTTCATTGTGGTCTGATTCCCAGGAGATGAGTGTTTGGTTCCTAGGGAAGAAAAAAAGCCCTCACGTGCTACTCACTTGTTCTTACGAAAGGTGCGAGAACACCAGCTAGAAAGAGTTGTCTGTTACTGTTTGGTATTTTTAATCAAATGAGAGATTTCTTCTCCATATGTTGTCTCGTTACAATTATATGTTGAATTAACATCAACTAGGAAAATAACTGCGGAGTTGCCTGCTCCAGATGCAGCAAGCTTTTTGACAGCTGACAAAGGGCCTCTTCTCCCCATGAAGTGTGCAGTGGCCACGCCGACCTCTGAGCATCCCCTGCCCACCGCCGCGGCCACGTGGCTGCCTTCTGCAGCCCTGCCTGTGAAAACAGCCCTCGTGCTGCCTCCTGCTCCTGCCAGGTACATCTGAGCCAGCTGCGTTAAAAAGACACGATCAGAAAATACAGTTTTACATACAGTTTCACCTGATTGTTTTTGATGATGATGCTATCAAAATGGAGCAGCTTAGAGGTATCTCCTGACCCTCATGCTGCTCTGGAAATTTGCATAGCAATTAGAAATTCTAGTAGCTTTTAGACAAAAGACAGAAAAATAATTCAAAAATTAAAGTGGCCCTTAGATGGAGGTGGAGAAACCAGTGGTGGATAGGAGATTCAGTTGGAAAGTGACTTTGTTGTCAACAGTTGGTGACATGGGGTGAATATATAGTGTCAAACTGGGGAAGAAGGTTTTTGGGGCAAGGCACAGCAGAGTATGCATAATGTACGGTGCTCTGATGTTCCACATTTTATACACCTGGCTTTCAAAAGTTAGTCAACCTTGTTACAAAACCTGTTTTTTTGAATCGTCCAGTAGCCTCAAGTTTTTGGAGGAGAATACAAGCATTAACTTGTGTAGTGACAGGACATCCAGAGCATCGTCTTTACCAACAGGGGGAGAAAGTGCTCCCCTTAGTAATTAACACTCTGGGATATTTAACCATACCTGTTCTTTTTTTTTTTTTTTTTAATAATGGGTAAAGAGGGCTTTTAAAAATCCTTAAAGGAACTCCTCTTGAGCTTTAATTAGTGTAGCCAGAGGTGTAGTAAGAGTTTGATTAATGACTTTACTTCTCTTGCTGCTTTTGAGCAGGCACGATCCGTCTCTGCCTACTTACGAAACAAATTCTTTCAATAAAATCTCAAGCTGTCACTCTAAATCGTCTGTAAGTCATACAAGGTAAATCTTTTAAGGTATATCTACAGCAGACTGCTAGGTGTAAGCAAGGTTTTCAGGCAGCATTTTTGCATTTAAATCTGAGAAGTGGTGTAATAGTTGTGTGTTTGGATGATTTCTGGAATGATTTAAAAAAATACAAAGCAATTCTATGGATAATCTTGAAATTTTAAGATAGAGTTTGGGTTATGGATTCACCATTGTAGAAACAATTTTGGAGCCAGTATGGTTTTTTATTCTTTTTTTTTTTCCTGTTCACATTCCTCCTGACCCATTTAATAAGTAGGGAAAATGAAAAGGCAGTGAGGAGCGCGCCAAATTTGGTAAAGATGGCTAAAAATAGACCTACTGAAGGTATATCACCAAATATTCCAAAGCTTTTGATGTTTTTTATTTATTATGAAGAAGAGGAGAAGCTAAATGATCTTCAGGGCTCTTTCTGTCAGCACCATGAAGCCTTGGCCCCATGTGGAGTGTCCTGGAGTTCAGTGGGAATGACCGAGGAGGGGCACAAGGCAGCGTCTAGAATGGGGAATTTGAAGGCTGATAGATGCCGAATCCTCTCTTGATGAGGGGAAAGGTTTATTTATGGGTAAAATCAAAAGTGCTGTTTTCTATATTAGTATTCAAGTGGCTAATACATTGCCTGATGTCTTTGTGAGCTGGGAACCTACAATCACATAACTTTTTTTTTGCAGTCCAGTATTGTACTGTGTCTCTGTCAATCTTGCCTGATTTCTCTTTCTCCTCTGTTGGCTCAAAGCTTCTGTGCTAGAAACGTACTGCTGGAAAATTCTTTGGGAAGTCTGCCCACGGTTGGACCTACTCCTCTTCCCGTTCTTTCTCCTTTCAAGCAGAGATCAAAAATTAAGAGCATAGCTGCTGCTGCCGTGTCTGCTGCCATTGCTGTCCGGGCCAGGTAGACAACAGCTTTTAAAAAAAAAAAACCCAAACATTTTATACCTCGGTTTAAGAAAGTTCAAACTCACACAAGAATAATCAGTTCCTGGCAAGGTTGCAAAATCAGCTCTTTCACAATAGCGTAATGGGCATGTCGTTAGAATATGTCTGAGGCTTCAGTGCCCTGTTTTTACCTTAGCTCCGGGCTGCTGCTCTGAACCTTGGTGAATGGTTCTACCTTTCTGATCCTCATGATATCCATTTTAGGGTTCAGTCAGTAAACTAACTGTAAACGCTAATGATGTTACAGGGGTGACAAAGAATAACCTGCATCTTTGAGTAACTTTTGGATGCTTGAAGACAATATCTCTCCTAGTTGCATCTAAACCTTTATTGCATTGCTTTGTATAAAGACTTAGACCGGTGGTCTCAAGTTTTTTCAATCATGCACCCATATCAGTAAAATATTTTTGAGCATCCATCTCCAGTATATGTATTTCTAAATTATATAAGTGTCCTAATGTACTAATATATTATGTGCATTATAAAATGTACACAAAAACAGATATTAAAAAAGGATGAGAAAAAGATGGAATAAAAACTGTTTAAAAAGTATTTTCTACTTTAGTTTATTAATGGTAAAAATAAAATAAAGAAAATTTCTTCTCACACCCCAGTGGGTTGTCTTGCACACCCCCTGCGGTGTGTGATCTCCAGTTTGGGAACCACTTATTTAGATGGAATTTCTAAATCAGTTATTCTAGGTTAAGTTTCTCCTTACTGCTACAGAAGTTACAGGCTTTTTTTGAGTGTTTCTGGATTTTCAGTGGTCCCAGCCAACTTGACTTTGTTCGGTCAACTGGTTTGTTTGTGTGATCTTTTTTAAACGCTCGGTAGACTCTCCGAACCTAGTGCCTACCGCTCACTCTTGGATGCCCTGCTCATCACGCCTGTCACTAAGCCTCCTCTGCAGGCCATCGGGCCCTCCAGGAAGTCCACAAGTGCTCTGGAGTTGCAAAAGAGCAAGAGGTATTGTCTGAGTGTGGCGCGGGGTTGGCACTGAGGACTCGCAAGAAACTGGCTTCTCCTTCGAAGCCTGTTTCTGTTATCTGCACAGTTGAAGCAGTTTGCCTGTTGTGGTCTTTGGCACGAGGTCACCCACCCCAAATCCTACTGGTTTTCACCTCTTTGCAAAACTAATCTGCACCCTGGTCCTGCCGACGGTGTTTGTGTGAGTTCACTGTACTAAGCAAAGGTTTCCTCGCTTGCATCACGTGCCCTTCTGAGACGCACGGTGCTCTTTGTGTTGCATTGCGAACCTCCAAGGCAGGCACCGTCACTCTGAATAGCCGACTGGAGAAGAAACAAGATATTCTGGCTTGAAACCTCTATCCAGGTGAATTATTTGCAACAGTTCCTTGAACAAGTAAACGGCACGTTAGGCTGCAAGGGTTCTCTGGAAACAAAGAGCTGCTGTTTTTCAAAGCTCACTTTTAATGTATAAAATCAAATAACTGGCATGCAGTGCAGCGAGTAACTATTTTAAAACTTATTTGCTGTCTGGGCCCTTTGTTCCAGCACTGAATCTGTTCAGTGCACAGGACGTTTTGTTCTTGTTTCCTGACCGCAGCTATGTTAACACTGTGGAAAGCTGCTTTTATGTAATGGACTTCAGCCTCAAAGGCAGAAATCTGTTTAGTTATTTTACAGGACAATGTGTATTAAGTTGTGCTAAGGAAGAAATAATTTGTGGGTTTTTGTGTACTTGCGTTTTCACATGAGTAAAACCCTTCTAGAAGTCCAATTATAAGTGGAGCTGGGATCCACATGATGTAAGAAATTTCTGTAGAGTAAGAAGTACTAGATCTTTCCCTCCTGTTTCATGACTTCCAAGGTGACCTCAGTCACTAGAAAAGGCTAAAGTAGCCCAAACTCTGGGGAGGGGAAATGGTAGCTTTTGCACATCAACGGACAATCTTAAGTTATACCAAGTTTTCCGACGTTGTGGCGTATCCACTTTAAAAAGAAAAAAATAACATTAACAGAATTATAATGACATAACACAACCTTAAATACTAACTTTCTTTTTGCCACTGAATGATACTTAGTAAGAGATCTTTTTATGTGCACATCCAAAGGGAAAACCCCTCCAGGAGTTCTGATACCCGTGCGCCATGGGTGAAGTCCAGCACGTGCTACGAGCAAGATTTTATTCTTTACCTGTGCTGTTTGCTTGCTGATAGTTTAGTAGAGCCAATAATGGTGGTAAAAATGAATAACCCAAGTTCCCTTTTCTTTTTTCATTCACTCACTGATGTGCATTGTTTATGGCATAAGCTGCAGATGAAGGTAGATTGTTACAAGAATGGAAAAAATCTCCTTCTTGATTCCAAAACTGGCTCTGTGTATACGCGTCATTTGTTCACCACATGGGGAGAAACTCTCCCTGTTTTGAAGGTTTATTTTTGGAGATGCAAACACACACTCTGTTAGAAAGCTGAGATTCCCAAATTGGCTGTATCCAGTTGCTGTCTCTTAGGAGTACATGTGACTGCCCATCGGGAAACGCAGTATGCAATGGAGAACTTTCATCCCACTGTAATTGAAGTGCAGTTTTGGAGGTTTTTCTCTGTTTCCTTGTTCTAGCTAGCAGAGCTGGAAAGAGATGAGCTGGGGAGTCAGGCAGTATACAGGGAATACAGAGACCATATAAGCCTGCCCAGAAAACCTTATCGGTACTAGATATATCAAGGTCCAGGTTGAACGGCTTGAAATAAACATCTACAGATTATTAGAGTTTTTAAAATGTTATTTCTAAACTTGTGAAAAGTGAATTCTCTCTTAAACTATTGTGATAGCCAGGTTATCCTAGTTCAGGTTGCTGCATACAGGCAGTGGCATAAGGCCATGCAGGAAGCATATGATTTTCAGGCTGTTAGAGGCATTGCAAATAGAATATGACCTAAGATTTGGGAAATGGTATGTAGCGGTACCGTTAGTCTGAGAGCGTTATGCATAAATTGCATTTTTGAAGGGTTTTTCCCAAAATAGCTGGTGTTGATCTGAAGTTATCATACAGCATACCAGGGTAATGATTTCTGTTTTCCTTATTACTGTCCTGGGCTGACAGCACCAGTAAGGAGGAAGAGATTGCCAGTAGATGAAGCTGTAGAAATGAAGCTTTGTGCTCCTCATCCTAGTGAAAAAAGGAGCACAGCCCTATTGTATGGATTGAGAAACATATAGGAAAGAGACAGAAGACGACAAATTATGCTTACGATTTACTGTCAGTAAGTACATACTCTCATTTAAGTTCAGCAAAGATCAGGCGAAGCCAATCAATTATGTCAGAAAAAAAGAAAAATAGAATAGATTTGAGAGAAAAGAGTGTGAGAAACCAGACATTAAAATGTCTTTGCATTACTGTCCAGCTAATGACATATTGTAATACGTGCACAAACGTAATGCTGAAAAATTATTTGAAGTGGCAGCTCACTTCATCCCACAACACAATAGTTGATAAGGAAGGAGAGCCAAAATCTTACGTCCCATAACTAAAGAGATGAGTATACAACATTGTATAGTAGAATTACTTGTTCAAAAAACACCTGGCTGTACTGAGAAAGCTAAGTAAATAAGCTGAAACAACTCTGAGGTTTGTGTTTTCCGGCTCTATCTTGTGTAGCCTTCATGAAAAGGTAATGAATCTGTTTTGCCGAGGTGGCTTAGGCTTGTTAGCATTGTATCTGAGGAAAAACTCAAGAAGCTTGTGGCTATATCAAAAGCAGGGTCTTGATTTTGTTCTGCAGTAGGCTTGCTCCAGAAATATTCCCCTTTTATCCCTCTCACTTCACCGTCTGTGTTCCAAAAAGCTGGCTGTCTTAAACTGCTCTGTGCTGGGTAGCTGCTAGAGAACTTGACGTTTTCTGACTTAATGTCTGTTACTAACTGGCCTGAAGTGGTGCTGAAAATCCACAGATTTTCTTCCTCTACCAGACTCCTCAGAAATGGACTTTTTTTTTGCTGTAACCATCATGCAAGCTTTCACTAAGCTACGTGTTCATCCTGATGGCAACAGAGATAATCTTAAGGTTATGGGCGTTTGTGTTTTTAAACAAGTGACACATACGCAGCAAAGGAAACGATGTATTTAATAGCTTGCGTTTCCAAGAAATGGAGCTCTGCCCTCAAATAAAATCACTTGGCTAAAACACTATGAAATTTTGGGAGATGCTAGCAAGAATGGGCTTTGACATGGCTTTTGCTTTATCTACCGACACTATGGCACATACAATTACTTGAGGATAGTCTGGCCTTGTGACATAAACGCTGTTGTTGACTCTGAGAGAATACTTATTCTGAAAGATGCTTTGAATTGTTTCGATGTAGAGCACTGCTTACGGAAGGGTTACATTTACATGCACCCTCCCTGTAACTTGTTATGGAAATGCCTCCACCCACACGACCTCCTCTGCTCTTTATTATTTTATTTTGAATTTTCCTCTTTCTTGCAAGTTGTTGGAACACTGCTAGGTTAACACGAAATGTAAACACGGTTTTTAAAAGCTGACTGAGACCATGGGTTTGCAGTAGGGGTGGGAGCAAGGTCCGCACTCAGTATTTCTTCTGTTCTGCTGTCTCTTGTTACACCAGAACGCCCTTGCAAAAAGCCATGTGTGTTTACCTGGTTCATGGGGTTGTGTCATCATTCTCACATCTGGCTTTTCCTGGTCTCATATATGTCTTCAGCTAACGTGTATTTTGATACTGGACAGAATACATCATGTGATGTGTATTACTTAAACAACATAGCTTAAAACAAGAAATTGAGATCTGAGATTCAAGTTTTACCTCAGCTGTGCTAATACCTTGCTGTAAAGCTTTGGAGAAGCATCTGTGTAACAGTTTACTTGATCTTAGGGCAGACAAATCATTCTTTCCATACTTAGAAGTTGCAAAGTTTCTTTAATATGAATGTTTCAAAAAAGTTTGTATTAAAAATGTCTTTTTGGTTTTTTCCCCTACAGTGCTGTGTCAAGCATTGTCTGTATATTTTAGAAGCCATTTATTCTGGTTTCTGCAGTGTGCTTGATGCCTTCTTGGGGTTAATAGACAACCAACAGGCAGCAATGTGTAACGCAAGGGAAATCTTATTTTTTTATTAAACTATTTTGGTTTTAGAAGCCATAAAGCAGAACCAAGGCTATCATATTCCACTTGGTTCTGCCAGAAACCGAGAAGAGTGATTTGCTCACGTCTTTTCTTTTTTTAATCTTGTTTTTGTCTTTAAAGATTTAGTGTTCTTAAGGGAAAATAACCTCACAGAATTCCTGGGCATCTGAAGAAAGCATTTACAGACTGCCTCTTAGACATTACATGACCTCTCCTGTCAGCAAGCTTCCTCGGACCATGGGGGACTTGTTCCTGACTCACACAGTCATTCTGGACAGCAACTGGGAGTTAAAATGATACTTATAATCTCAAAAACTTTTAGGAAAAGATGTACCAGACTGAGCTCAGGGCTCAAGTGATGGTGTTCACAGAGAGATAACCTGGTATCTTGGGCTTGCATGGGGGAAAAAGTCCACCCAGGCCTCTTGAACATGCTTGGAAAAGTCTGAGAGACTTGGCCGTTGTTACCATTTTAGTGCTGTTAGAAGTTACAGGACAACAAGCTGTATTTCGTTTTCAGTTAGGACCATAGCTTCTCCTTTGGCTGCTAACAACAACACATAGTTATCTTCTCTAAAGTGTGTGTGAAGAAATTCTAGGCAGCATTAGATAGGAGTTTCCATGGAACGATGGAGGGAAGTTTAGGCACATATAGCTCCAGACCATGTTGTTTTTCTTGTCTTGGATTTTGGGAGGGGCGGTGTAGGGACAGAGTGTCAAAACCTCTAAATACATTCAGAAGGATTTTCCAGTGCAAATTCCTTAAAATGCCTCTGAAACATGTTCAGCCTTGTCTCGATGCATCTGAATTATGGAAGGAAGTGGATGTGGTATGGATGCAAACATCCACGGTCTCTGGAATGGTCTCTGGAAAACTGATGCTAATTTCATGCCTGACCCAGACCCGCTTCCTCCCCTGCAGGTTTCTTGCCCATCACCCCTGTTTAGCATCCAAGAAGCTCTCAGGACCACATTCAGCGATGGGACAGTCATCTGGCAAATGTCTTTTTGTCCCTGTTCTCCCACCAAAAACCAGTGTAATACAGTGTTTGGTATTTGGGGAGAAAGATAAGGAGGAATAGCAAAGGAATTATTACTTACTTTTTAGTCTGTTTTGCCTGTTTCCACAGTGCTTTTGTTGATCAGAAGGGGGTGAGTCTGAGAAGCCTGTTGTGAGCTCTGGATAAAGTTTGCCCTGGCACTGGAGCTCTGTGTGTGTCACCAGCTCTCAGGCTGTCCCCCTAGAAAGTTCTTTCTTCTTCATACATTCCCTTACTCTGATAGAATAGGGCTCCACGGTGCGGTAGTTGTTGTTCTCCATGGAAATTCAGGAGAGCGTGTCACGTACGGGCTAGCATATATCAAAGATAGAGAGGTGTCTTTGGCTTGCTTTTTTGCTGAACTTTTTTCTTGGGTGTTTTTTGCAACCTGTTTCCCTTGCAACCTGCTTCTAGTGTTATTTTGATTAATCTTCCCGTAACTTACTAATTAAACACATCATGGGTTTTCAGGACGTGAGACTTCGAGTCAGTCAGGCTCACGTTCCACCACTCCGTCGTTCTTGCAGCGTTGAAACCCCTTGCTCAAAGCTTGACAGCAGAGCATTCACATCTTGCAAGCAATAGCATCTTTCTTAAAATGGATGTGACTCTTGGTTGCATTAGTTTTCATCATGGAAAACTTTCATTTTTGCTGTAAGTATTCATCAGGTGGAGGAGAAATCACTTAAGAGTTATGAAACAGAGTTAAAATGTTAAAGCTAGTTAGAAGGTAGGCTTGTCATTAGTAACAGTACAAGTGTTTTGACATCAAAATGTGCTTGACCTGAACGTGACCTATGAGTGTCATCGGGGAGGTCTGAGAAAGCTACTCCTGCGGAACTTGTTTTATCATTCCTCCTTCGGTTTTCTTGTGATGACACTGAGAAGCAGATGGGAGCTCTCTTCCACAACCTATTAATTTTCTTGAATTTCTCTATGTATTTTTGTCTCTTTAAACCCTGTATTTTCTTGGTAACAGATCTTGGGTCATCATTGTACAATATCCTAGTGAGTTACAGAATACTAGTAGGGCTAATTGTGGGTGTTGTAGAGCCACTTGGTAGAAGGTAAGTGTGCTTCTAAGCTAAACATACATAACTATATAAAGACAGATAAAAATAATTGGAGTTTGAGTGTTTCTCAGTGTAGAAGAACATAAAGTAAAAAGTTGAGGAATTAATTTCAAGGCATGAACTTGAAGTTTAGTATCTAAAAGGCTGAACATCTCCAAGGTGCAGCACTTCTTTGAAAGTGAGATGAAGATGCATCTGTCTTTCTCTCTATGGAGAACGCCACACGTGCACTCCCAGGCGACTGTGTAGGTTAGAGGCTGTAATTCAGGAAAACCAATACGTGCACTGTTTCCTGCAGCCCACCGCAATATCACGTTGGAAAGATTTGCCGATCTGCAGTAGCAGCCTGCCTGTTAAATTAACAGGCTGTAGTGCCGACCTGAGTTTGACTCTCGCTTGAAAGAACCAGGCACAACGTTCAGAGAGTGTCCCAAACCTGTCAGAAGTTTTGCCCTGAGGCCAACATGAAGCCTTCTATCAGTGACGACTTCAAGCTTTTGCCTTGGGAAGCTTCTCTCAAGGATAGGCTGCTGGTACATGAACCACCAGAGGTGGTCAAAAATCACAGGTGGTTTTATAGCTGGGTTTGTCGTTGTCTTTTAGTTTGGGGTCATTAGGATTCACACCTCCGGTCTTTTCATTTTCTAAATGAAAGCCTAAGTGTCTCCAGTAATCTGTTGCTTCAGGAACTGGCATGCCATGTCATGCACAAGCATCAGCATTAAACCATGAAAATGGCAATGGTGGAAGTGCAAATTGGCATTACAGCTAGCCCTGTGGCTAGCGTCAGCGTTCTTCCTCACCTATACCTGCTAGATTTTGCCAGCAGCACACCTAGGCCTTTTCTACATTTTTCTATCCTTCTTCTGCCTGAAAGAATACCCTTTTTGGTTTTCTTGCATCCATTTCTACTTGTTAAGTAGCCTCTTCTGTGTAAACATAGCTGCTGGTTCAGCAGAATTTTCGTACTTACGACAGATGATTTACATGATTTATGATCTGTATGTTCCAGACAAAGGCAGTAAAGAGATGCTAGACTTGAAAAGTGATTTCACAAGTGATGATGAGTCTTTTGGATGGAGAAGGGAGGAAACTTTCTTTTCTTAGGACAACCAGTGTTTTGAGGAATTCTTAAAGTTGTAATGGGGCTCTGGCTTGGAGCAGGTTTGATGGGTTACGTGTCAAATGTACTCAACAGGATAGAAGGAGATTTCTGCAACACTGCAGTTGCAGGCACACACTTTTTTCGTAGTGGAAGCCAGCACTGACTGACCTTGTCTTCAACTACTGAACCTGCTACTTAATGTCAGAGGATGTCTTCCTGTCCGTTTTCTTTCAGTCTGCAACAGTGCTTCTATGCAGTGTATCTCCGCTGCCTCAAAATCTATCGTTGTAAAGACTTATATCCTAAGCCTTTAAGGAGTCTAATGTGTACCTTAAATGCCTCCATTTGTGCTATACAATATCTTTAAATGTCTTTTAACATTGGAACGTAACAGAATGCAAGGTCTCACTTCGTGCTTCACTGGGCTTGTGCACACTGCATACAGCAAATCTATCAAGAGTGTCAGTTCAGCACAGCTACCGCTGTTATCAAAAGCCTACAAATGCAATAGCTGTTATTCATTAAACTGAGCATTCAGGTCTATTCTCTAAACTGTGAATCTTTTTTTATCCCTTACCCAGAAAAAGATTCTAAGTACATCAATTATTAAGGCTGTAAATCTAGAGACAAAAAAATCAAGGTTATGAACTTGCGTTTTGGCCTCCTGGTATGTTCAAGTTCTTGCATGTCGTATGGTCAAGGCAATATTGTGCATGTGCAATACTTGTAAAGTGAAAACAGCTCAAGGATTTTTACTTTACGAGCTTGGCACAATCTATAATTCTGTGAATAACCCCGGTGAAATATGTACGATGCATGTGTGCCGTAAACTTGTTGTTCTTCAATAGAGGACAGAGCACAAGGCTTCTAATATGTTAACTGATGTGTTTCCAGATTGCTCAAAACACGTAGTTGGCTGTGTTTTGCAACGTTGTTGAGTTCATTTCCTGGTTTTGTGATCCTCTTAGGTTGCAAATGACCTTCATTAGCAATTACTCTTCTACTTTGAAGATTTTTAATAATAACAAATAATAAAGTGTTTGTTTTCAGCTTCAGCTTCCATTGTACATATACTGTTACACTGCATAAAAATTATGTTAAGATAACTTTCTCATTCTTGAATAGCCTCTGGAAACGATAAATTTTCTTCCTGGTAGTGTAATTAGTGACTACTTACACCCTGTGTGAATGGTGATTAAGTGCAGTTTTCATCATGTATGTTTTTAAATAGCTAGAAGAGTTCTGCTAACCCTTAAAATACAAAAGCAGCTGTAAACTGCTCTAAAGGGGCAATATAAACTACTCTGTTTAATGAATAAAGAAACTTATAGCTCTTTTAAAATACTTAATCATTTGAGGGAGCAGTGACCCAGGGAAGAAAATTTTATATAATTAAATCACTTTTAGACTGATGATTTTTATTAAGATCTACAAGTGTAATCTGACTATATGAGTACTTGCCTAATCTCCAAGAAAGAAAAAATACTGAAAAATTCTAGGAGTATACCAAATTTACAGTAAGGGTTCTGCTTTAGCTTTATTATTTTAAATGGAAATTATAAAGGGATTTAGTGCCTATATTGACTTTTGGGAGAAATTACTCAGGTGTCCAGTTCTTAAAAAAGAGCTTGAAAATATAACTTTCACAGCATTGTGCTGGGGTGATCAGCCTGGCATCGGTGATGACAAGAGTAGTGGGTGTTGCTCTCTTGCACCAGGGCGGAGGGGATGTCGCTCCACATCTCCATTTCACAGATGCTCTTATTCTAGCAAGAAATGCATTTTATTTTTTCCTCCCTCGTTTCTGAACAGTGATTCCCTGGAGGCTGCCCAGCCCGCTGCTTTTACGGCCGCCCCGGCGAGGAGCATGCCCGCCCGCCAGGAAAACGCTGATGCTAGACCTGCTCCCGCCAGCACCACGCCTGTTGCAGCCCTCAAGCCAACGGGACCCCCAGGTGCTGCCAAGTACTCAGGCTGGCAGCCTGCAAGCCAAGCAGGTACCTTCCAGTGAGGCTTTTTTTTGTTTGCTTAAAGACCTTTGGATAGCTCAGGAAATTGTACTTTCCAGTTGGTGTAAAACCAACAGCCTTCAAATGACTATTTGTGTGTTTTGAGTACAGGCCAGTTTGTTTAGAAAAGAGAAGAAAAACAGATTTAGCAGTTTTAGTAAACTGGTAGCTCTTTGTAACTAGTAATTGGTTTCACAAACAAGCAAAATCAGATGTCTCTGACCTCTATTAAACGTGTCTACACCAATCAGTTACATATATACACACCTCACAGTTTCAAGTTAGCACTTCCCATGTGGCTGTAAATTCAACAGAGCATCTTCCATGCCGTTTCACAGGTGGGAGTATCAACAGACATGTTTTCCAAGTGATCTTTCCTGAAGTAGATGTTAATTTAAAAAAAAAAAAAAAAAAAAAAAAAAAGAAAAAAAAAGAAGACTACAACATTGGAGTGGTTGTCTTTGACAATTGTAGGTTTTATTTGAGCAGGGTGCCAGACTATTGCATAAGTTTGCGATGTGGAGATTTGTTTAAAGGTGAGTTCTTGCAAGGGTAGATTACATGCTACACAGCAAACTGTCTTATGTCTGGAAAGCACACCATTTTCTTTATGAACTCTCCTATGTTATAACCGTGTCTGTAGTAAGACATGCAATATGTGTAACTGTATTTTCGTAGCAGTGCATTCAGTAATTTGGGGTAATCTTTCAATGTAACTTGTTTCTTAAACTGAATCAGTCTGGTGCTAAACTCAACTTGAGTAGTAATTTCAAAGGATCTGGGAAATCTATATTACTAATTAAGCTTTAACTGAAGGTTTTTCATGGAAGAAGGAGATAAATATTCTTGATTCTCTTTCTGACAGGATCTGAGGTGCTAAATAGCTTTTTATTATTATTATTTCTACTGTTGAGGGGTTTCCCTCTTTAAAAGTATATCCAGTCCAGAAAAGGAACTACACAGGCCCCAGCATAAAGATAAAGATAAAGCATATGATTTTAATGTTATGTGTTTTATAGCTTTGGCATATCTGGCTAAATGAGTGTTGTGCACAGTAACAAATATGTATGTTTTGGTTTGGATGCGCAGTTCTGCTAGCAAGCCTCAAGATGGCAATACACTGTCATTTCTATACTTCCCTGTCAAATATCAAGTATATTCTTAAGGACAAAGTGAAGACTTACTTAAATTTAGATCAGTTTCATTCTGGGATTGTTTTACTTCTTTGATTTAACTATCATTAGAGGAAAAAAAACCCCAACAACTCTTCTTAAAGTTAGGTTTTTGTAGCATGTGTACTTTAGGCAAATGTCTGTGGGGATATGATAATCCTGCATTTTTGTACGTGACTGATTGTGCACCACGTTTGACATAATTCTCTGTCTGTCTGACCAAGTGGTAAATTTATTTCACTTGCACAGAAACCACCTGTCAGCTTGGGGTTTTGGCAGTACTACACCCATTTTCAGTATGTTGGTAGGCGTTTCACCGTCATATCCTACTAGAATGCTTTAGTATTTACACCCCTAATGTTCCAAATCGACTTTTTTTTTTTAAATGACGGTCACATGAAGGATGAATTAAACTACACTTGATTCCATACTTCTCTGAAAATCTGTGCACACGCTCTTGGGTAATGTGAAAATCTCTTTTCTCGTGTTAGAGGTACCAAGTTGGTAGGTGAGGGGGAAAGCCAGCCAGAGAATTTTTGGTTGTTGTGTTTCAGAATAGCTTACAAAAAGCATATGAAATTCATACTGATAGACAAGCTTGTGGAAGACAGCGGTCTTGCGGATATCAGCTCTGTGCTGCCTTGCTGTAGGATCCTGAGATATACTGCCTAATTTCCAAAGAAGCAAACTCATTCCCTCCTCCAAAAATATTGGGGGAGCCACAAATAAAAAAATCTAAGAAGAAAGACTGTTGAAAACCTAAAGTTTCCTAAAAAGGGAAGTTGCAGGGAGGAAAAGGCACCAGTAGAATGGCAACTACCATCGGAATTAGCAGGGGCAGGAGAAGGTCCGGTGTCCCAGCTGCCGGAGGAGCTTTGGTTAGTGTTTGCATCTTGGGCGTGCACAGAGTCACGCGCTTGTCACAGGAAGTCGGTCTGCGCTTGTACCCCGTTCGTAGAGCTGCTCACTGGAGCGCTGAGGAAAAACGGACTGCTTGGAGATGTCAAAATGCTCTTGGGTTTTGTTCATCTTCTGAATTGTCTGTCTTCATCAGTCTGAAGGCACCTTCATCTTACAGCAGAGTCTGCAAACGAGTGAAGAAGTGACATACCTAGCGCGCCTGTTAGCCCAATTTCTGAATTTAAAGGAAGTGTTTCGTGACTTGATTGGAATTCCAATAGCTGCCAAGGAGCCAGAGGCTTGTCCAGAGGTTATCTGACAGGTTTCACAGCTGTTCTACCCCGTAAACCTAGCCTAGGCTCACCTTTGGTTTTGTGTGCCATGCATTACCCAAGTCATTCAAGACATCGGTAATGCGAAACTAGCAGATGGGAGAGACATAAACATGATTACAGCAGACACGGCGTTGCCATCTTTTTCTTAGGCCTACATTTAAAAGCAAACAAACAAGCCCCAAGGTTTTCTGTACCTGAACTTACTCAGTAAGGCTGAAACGCGCAGTCTGACAGGTAAAACTGTTTCAGTAGTGGAGTGTTTTGATAAAACTAGTCAGATTTTGAAGAAAAAGAAAGACTATCACCATTTCAGGGAATGTTTGGACTTCAGTAGTTAATTCTGCTGTTTGTTTGCAGTCTGTGAGCATAAAGTTTTCTTTAAAGTAAAATTGCCAGTGCTTCACAGGCCAAGCAAAATTTGGCTTCGTAGGTCATAGGCCTGACAAATTTTTAAACAAAAAGAAAACCCCTCCCTTTGAGTCCGATTGATTGATAGTTGAAGTCTAGCTTAGGAAATAGTTAGAAGGAAGACATAATCTTATGTAAATGTGTATATGAGTATGCTATTAATAGCAGAAACTTATTTGGAGTACAGTTTTGTAGCTGTAATAGCACTCACCCTTCTAATGAATATTGTATATAACGCCAAGTTGTTTCCATAGCAAAGCAGACATGTCACAGGATTTTGTTTGCGTCTGGAGAAGCTGTAGTCTGCTGTTTGATGGCACAATATGAATATTAGCAGTGATTATTTTTTTAGAAAATATTTTTATTTATTTATTAAGATGTCTGACTACACAGATAAGTCATTTGGTCAAACATCATCTTTTAGTTTACTAGCTGGAATCTAATCTCCCTTTCTTGGATAGACTGCCAGAGAATACCGTTATATTTTTTTATTAGAAGTAGCACGGTTTCTTTTTTGGGTTTTTGTTTAGGGTTTGGGATTTTTTTGGTCGGCGCTTTTTTTTTTCTCTTTTGAGATTGTGCAGAGATGCCTAAAGGTCTCAGAGGGTTTTGTTGGAACGAAGGTATGATCTCCACTGACCTCTATTTCACAACCTGGCAAGAAAAAATTGTGGAGGAAAAAGATGTTCTAAAACGAGTGGCTGAGATCGTGAACCTGGAGGTGCTTCAGGCACTGGGTTTCTCTGTACCGAAGGCAGTTGTGATCCAAGTGATCTCGCAGTGACAGCACCCTTAGAGCTGAACTATCCTCATCTGCTGTTGGAGAGCGCTTATGGGGTACGCACAAATGCTACTACGCTAGTCACCTGCTGCGAAGGTAACAGAGATTTCATCCCTCTCTGGAATAAAATCTTGATATTACAGGATTCCTCAGTGGTTTGGTAGACAAAATGAGGGACGGCTGCCTCACGCTTACTTTTTAAGGCATGGGTAAGAAGCTGGATAAGCAAGATAAAAGCCTGGTTTGTCAAGCAAATGAATGAAAGCAGTCTGATCTTTGGCTCATTGGGTGCACAAGGGGTTGAAGATGGGGGGCAGGTGGGGTGTGCACAAAGAGGAGGGGTGGCATCTGCCTGGAGAGAGGTTTCCAAATAATGCATTTGCTATCAGTCTCTCTTCTCTGTATTGTTGATTTTTTCCAGTTGTTGAAATAAGTCAAATCGTGACTGTTGCAGTTTCTGAAGTGTACATCTAGAATTTATAATAGTTCTCACTTCTTTTTTTTTTGAGTTATGATTTTCTGTTCACCCACCAGAGGGAGGTGCTTTTTACAAGATTATATTCCATTGTAAAAACACCCCCTTGCTACATCGCAGTGAGTTTTGTTACTATTTGATAGCTAACTGCTACCCTACGCTTATGTAGCGTTGTTCACTCCCAAGGAACCCCAAAGCATTTTACAGGCCTGGTACCACCTGCAAGCACACAAAGCACACACAGGAATGGCTTTCACCCGCCACTGCCATGCAGTCACTTCTTGGGTGAAACGTAACAGCTGCTTGTCAGCACACTGTACCACTCCACGGCATCTTGAAAGGAAGTGAATAGCACCGTGGCAAATTGAAACTGCTGGGGCAATTTAAGAAAGTATAATTACCCGGTAGATGCAGTTACACAAACTGGTGTTTGGCCAGGAGATGAACTGTTCTCGCAGAAAGCGCAGCAGGATCCGCGATGGTCAGAAGCGGTCGGGACATCCAATGTTACGTTTCTCATGTGAAATCACCTCCTCTTTCCTGGCATCCTCAAAACACTGTTGTCAGAGGGCAAGCCGCTGGCGCGGCGGGGACCGGAGGAGCTGGCCGCCAAACACAGCACGCCCTGCACTGCCTCCTGCTTTCCCATGCAGGAGCTGGCCAGGCAGCGTTCTGCTTCACTCGCTGGGGTCCGGCGGGATTGCGAGGGTCCTGTGGTGGGCTGGTACAGCTGGCAGCCAGAAAAGCTGGTTTGCTGCTTGGAGAGGAGGGTTTCCTTGCAACTGCTGAGCTTCATCCCCTCTGGGCTTGGCAACTGAGTACGAGGATAGGATGGGGAGGGTTTGCGATAGAAGCGTCTGAAGCTTGCAGTTTTAAGTGACCGGTTACCCATGTGTGCCAATTTATTCCTTGCGTTTCTCTCAGCCTGATACCACTGGGATATATAATCCCCTTCCAGTAGAGCTGCTCGGGAATGTCAGCACATTTTGCAATACCCACAACTGTAAGTTGCCTAATCCTGAGCCAGCACATGTGTTAAGCACATGCTTCCTTCAGCAGAGGGAACACACTTGGAAGCTGACTGTAAGCATAGAAAAATTGCTCCCCAGGCAACTTTGTTTGAAAAATTCTGCTATTTCCTTGCAGTTGTTTTTGTGTGTTTGGTAGACTTGCATTTACCGTCTCTGGACTTATCCTTAGTGTGCTGTCTCGTGCTTTTTTTTTCTTATTTTTTCCTATTCCCTTGATAATCTTAGAACTGTAAAAGCAGAAGAAAATACAAGCCTGCTCCTAGGTGTGATTTGACATCCTGTTCTGCATACACTGACAGTTTGGGTCTATGTCTCCGTCTTTGCAACTTATTCTGTAGAGGTTTGCTACAGAGAACGGGGTAAAAATCCAGACTGTATCAGTCTGGGGAGTTTGGCCTTGAGATCAAACAGTATGAAGCTGGGGAGAGGGAGGGAAGCCCCGAGACTTAGTGCGCTATCGCAAAATGCTTGTGCTGCCAGTAAGACCTTGCTCAAGAGCAGTAAGGGATGGACTGCGGCACTTTCTGTCTTTGTCACTTTTGTTTTTCTGTGTTTCATTTGTAATTACCCCAGCCCCTGTCTCAGTTCTGCTGACCTTACAGACCACACTTACTGGGTAAGTTAAGTCGAGATGGCCCATTGACATTGGGAATACCTTTACATGGAGAAGGCAACCAAACTATTGTGTCAGCATCATCTTGTTCATAAAGTTCTGCAATTTTGTTTTTAGGGCCATCGCATCCCAATTGGTTTCCTTTGTAGAACTGGAAATTAAAGGCAGGACTAATTATAATAGGAAATCAAGGAGCTACGTGCCCATTGAGGACATTGGTCTGAACTTGGGGAAGAAGCTGGAGTAACACTACAAGTTATTAAGGCAAATCCTTATATTGTTGGGAAGGTCTCTGCTAGTTCCCGAAACATAAACAGTTCCAGTATTTTTCACTGAAAAAGGTTGTTGAAGATGCTCCTATATGATGCAATCACCGCTCATAGAAACAGAAAGCCTTGTCCATAAGTGGTATGATTGACAGGGCAAAATACAAAAGCTTCCTGATCCTGGAGTATGGACTGTAATTCTTACTAATTTTTCATCTAATCTGAATGATTATATCATCATGTGACAGCAAACCACAAGAATTTATTCTTACCAGTTAAGTAATGTGAAGTCACTTAGCCAAGCAAAACCCATTGTGAAACCAGAGTAATTTATAAATGTCAACCTTAATTTGATGGTAGTGTGAAATTGTAAATCCTGTAGACATGGTGAAAAAATGAACATGTTTCTTAAACTTGAGTGTTTATATTTAAGTAGGGGCAGATCATAGCAATGATGCAGAAATGTACCACCTACTTGTTGAAAGCAGAATGACCTGGTGTACCTCACTATAAGATCTGCTGAACAGAAACTCAACTTTCTCTTACAAATATGACCTTTGACAATTTTCCTTTGATTTCATGTTGCTAAATTCATGTGCTATTGCGTCAAGCTGTGCACTTAAATTAATTGCATACATAAATCAGATAGATGCGTGTTCCTTTCTCTAGTCCTTTAAACAGCGGTGAAGAGATTGTTTGTCTCTGTGGTTATTTTGCACCCATCCAGTGGGAACATTCGCCCGCTTGCAAAATTAGATGCTTGTCATCTGTGATTTCTTAAAAAGCAGCTGGCCTGTTGTCACAGAGTGGCTCGCAAGATCAGTTCCTCTTCATTCACTAGTGCCAGCTCAGAGCAGTGATGTGTCCTGTCCTGTGTAGGACGTCCAAAAATTATGCCTAATATTTGTTCAACAAATGAAAAGTCGGTATTCCTCTGGTAAATGCATTCTTACCACTATTCAGCGTTAAACATCAGCTCCATGAAACTGGCAGATAATCTGCGTGAGAGCAAGACTGGACAGTCATGCTCTCCGCAGGCTTAGTCAAGCTGTCGAGGTCAAAGTAGGAGCTAAACGCAAGGGAGGAAGAATGTTATTGGCAGAAAGCTACCACATGGGTTACTAAACTGTCACTCTGGAGAAATGAAACACTATCGTACAGGTCTTCATTTTCCCTTTGTCCTCAAGGTGCGTTTTTGGTAAAAGTGATGCTGGTTGTGCCAGATTTGTGGTGGTATGTGATGTAACAAATCAGGAGGAGACAGGCTGAGAGTGCCAAACCCACCATACTCGTTTTAATTAAGATGCTTTACAGCTGATTGAGCCGGAGCTTTTCCAGTTGAAAGGCTGGTTGCTAACGCAGGAACTAGCCCCTCCAGTTGCAAGGGTTGTTGAAATTGGGCTGGGGTGGCACCTGTTGTGATTTTCCAGGGGGCACATACCAGTGTTCACTTGCATTTAAAGACATGATTATGGTTTAATCCTTCATGTTCTGCCCTTAATCAGTGGCAAGGGTTTAGCTCTGACTGTGCTTCCAGGACTCTGTAGGAAACAAAAGGAGAACGGCTGAACACAGGAGTTTGGAGTGGGTTTTTTTTGTGTGGGTTTGGGGTTTTTTTCCTCCCGTCTTGCTTGTCCTGTAGCTTCCTCCACTGAACTTGTGCAATTTCACACAGGCCTGGGAGTGGATGGGGGGTTATATATGGCTAGTGTAACGAGCTGACAGCCGAGCTTTTCAGACACATTGCTTCATCCGGCCATCTGTTTGGTTTGGAGGGAAGGAACAGGAAGACTTCTTACTATGCAGATATATTAAGAGAAGTCAGAAAATTGGACGTATGAAGCTTTATATTTTCCATTTATAATACAGTAGTTTGATAGCAGCATATAAATCACCGAGTTAGAACACTTTAAAACGAAGTTCTGGCACTCCCACCGCTTAAAGTAGCATTGTTATTTATAGATATTACATGAAGTCTGATGTTATGTTTAAGTGAGCGTTAAACAGTTCAGGCTGTTGTGTTGTTGCTACGCACGGGAGAACCTCTGTCAAAGTGACTTTGGCACCGCCAGGTATCCGCCTTTCTTCCTTTGTCTTCCAAACCTTTCGCCAGTGTTTGCAGTTATCCATGTGCTCAGCGATGGAACAGCCTATTGTTAGTCTAACGAGGGCAAAGTCACACTGGGATTTTTGAAAAAGAAAAAAAGCTCCTTCTTTACCTTTCCTAAAACTTGGTTAAATATTAAACTAGCCATACCAAGGAGTTTAGTGAAAGCAAACACTGAGGGTTTGCTAAACTTAAACCTAATAAAGTAGAAAGTTAATAGTCGGGTACAGAGTGTTTTCTGTTTTACAAAAGCCAGCCATGACAATACACAAGCGCAAATCAACGGTGCTTTAGAAGGTTTAATTAAAGAGAAGGAAGGTGAAGTGAAGCCTGCTAAACTCTGAAATTTGGCCACAGAGATCTTCTCGTGACTTGTGGAGGACCTGAACATCTCCGGCACTCAGGGTACTATACCTCCTGATGAGGTGTATGGTGCTTATAAATCAGAATTTATTTTATTTATTTTTTGTGTTTACTTATTACAATTTATAATTCTTCAGAGCACCCACGAAAGTTGCTGCACTGTGTCCCGTTTCATGCAAGAAAGGTGGTGTCCAGAAAATATGTGGTGAGATTGTGTCGTGAGGCAGCTGGAGTTGTTTCCTTTCGCCTCCCCACTCAGCCATCGTTCGCAATTAAAAATGTGCACGCACCCCACCAGGTCTCGGATACCAGAGCACCTCCCCAGCACTCTTCAAGAACAGAGCTGCTGATGGGATCCAAAATCATAAATGTAAAATGTAAAGAATAAAGCACAAACGGCAGGAGGGCTCAAACTGATTGTGAGCACGGGCAGGGAGATTCCTGGCTTTACACTAGCCTCGAGCGATGGAAGAAGAGAGAGTTTAATAAAACATTTTGACGTCTTGCTTTTCAAGTCTTTTTGAGCAGAAGGCAACCGTTTATGTTTTAGTTCTCAGCTGCTGATGGCATCTGCGGTCATCCATTAGATACCGTTCCCATCATGGTAGACCAAATAGTAACATCAATTTACAAATGACAGGCAAGAAGCCTTTTAGAACTTAGTTTTTGTTCAATATCCAAAAATATTCTGGCAAACATAGAAATTTCTGAAGGCTTAGGGCTTATTTGTTATTCCCCTTACTCTGTTCGCGTTGCGGCTGTGATCCCAAGGGAGCCGTGCATCGGCTGGAGGCCTGTGCGTCGAACCTGAGTTCACCGATTTCAGCGGAAGTAGAGTGGGTCCATTTGCCTTCGCTGGTCCTCGACACTAAGTGCCCAGCTTGTTTTTGCTTAGGCCACACCTTTTGCTTAACACAGTACTAATTTGTGTGGTTTATAGTATGGTTCACTTAGAAGGGAATTTTTGTTTTAACATAGGGTCAGTCATAGACTGAAGTTATTTCCCGGACTGATGGACTATCTCCTTCTCTCCTTTTTCAGTGCTTTGAATAACTCAGAAATGACTGATTTGTCCAACAACTCTGAAAGTTTACATAGATAAATCCTCCTGTAACTTTTAAGTGTTCAGAAAAGCATCATTCATAAAAACAGCATTAATGAAAGGTGTAATGAGACCAAAGAAAAGGGAATAATTGTGGTGTTTGTACTTTTTTTTCCCCCTTTAAGCAAGCAGAAGGACTTCTATTAACTACACAGTGCAAACAAGAGCTGGCTGATGTGTCTGAATGGGCTTTGGGATTCAGCAGATAAACAGAAATCGGCAATATACTAGAAGCTGTGCTATAGTTTGATTTATGGCAAAAGCAGTCTTCAAACAGATTTGGGTTTAGTGTGTATTTTTGTCTTCTGATGAAATGAGACCTGAAAATTAGAAGGGCATGTGTGATAGCAGAGGAGGAAAGTGCTATTAATCAATACCACTTTTGTTCATGTCTTCAAAGCCTTTCTGCTACCTTTTCTGGTTTTATCTGTTCCTATGTTTTCAGTTTAGTAGACATTTATAATCTGAAATGAACTACAGTAGGAGAGTGACTTGTTCAAGATCAAATGCTCTAATTCCTAAATACTTTCTGCTCAGGAATGCTGAATGTTCCTAGAATGATGATGTTCTTTTTCTCAAGAAATTACGAATTAATTAATTATACATTAAATATAATTAATAGTCTTGTATTAAAAAAAAAAACCAACACGCAACAAAAAAACCCTGATGAACTGGTATACTTTGTGCTACTTCAGATACTGAAAAGGTTCCAAAAATACGTGAGTCTTGAAATTACCTGATTCGAGAAAATTTGATGAACCAACCAGTTAGACAAAAAAGATGATTGACTATATTATTTCTTCATACAGAGAAAGAGTGAGCAAAAGTAGGTATTGAGCCCGTATCAGTGGATTAATACCAAGCATAATTATAGTACAAAAGTATTAGTGTTAAAAAGGATTTATCTTCCTGCTGCATTGCCTTAGCCTGCAAATATGCATGAGTAGAGGGGGTTTTGTTAACTGAAGTTCACTGTATTGTTTTGATTCAATTGTGTAGCATGTGGCTGTGTTACTTCTGTAAATAGCCAGGGATCGGCATTTCTGTTGAATTTTCTGTGTTTTCACTGTTGCTAAAATTTACCTTCTCTCTGAATTAGTATGCCACCGCCATTTGAGCAGGGAATGTAATGCTTTACCTGAAAGGTATTTGCAGCTTTTCTGTAGGGCAGAGGCTGATCAGCATTACATTGAGGGAGATAATCATAAGCAATTTTTCCTCTTTTCCCTGGAAGATATGAAAGATAGGAGAAGAAGACTCGCATAAAGATTAACAGCTCCACAAACTAGTTCTTTTTGCAGAGCTACATACGGATGCCCTGCTCTTGTGTTGGAGAGCTGCATCATTGCAACAGAAGCATCATTCTGTGCTGTCTGGCGTCTCTGTCATTGCTTGGTTGTTTCTCTCTGAGCTTCCACTCGTATCTTAATTTCACTTTTTGATTTGCAAGGTTTAGTATGACTAAAGCCTTAAAGCCAGGAGACCGAGTAAACACTGATGGTTTCTCTTGCCTGTGGTTACACATAAAAGGCTGTAGACATGTGGGGGGGTTTCAGCATACTTGAAAAAGAAAAAGCATTCTACGCTTGACAGGAAAAACTGCTCCCGTAAACTCGTGTTGCTGTAGCTTGTATGCTTCCAAGGTACATATATCAATAGAAGAGAAAGAAGAGGACTGTTTGTTTCTTCATTACCCTTGGCAACAGTATCATCTGTGCATTTCGTGTTTGTAAATGCGTATCTCATACTCCTTAAAAGCTTACATCTATTCTGTGACTCTCAAAACCTGAGCACAAATGGGAGTGTGTGGATGTATACATTTCTGAAAGCATCAGGTTTTTATTTCGGTGTCATAACTTCTATAAAGAGGATGCGAATGTGGCCTTTGGAGTGCTTCAGATTGACGGTATCTACTGATCTAGACTAGTGTTTAAATTTGATTTAGAAATATGTTTTCGTTACACGGTACTGTATTTTTAGTTCCTGCACATGTTATATTGAATGCGTGCTCTTGTTTAATCTGTCAGTAATGATGTATGATCTGTTGCACTCACTCTAAAATGTTTTGAATAGGTACCTCATACTCTCTTGTCTCTGTTCATGCACTGATACTCTTGGCTTCAGCTTTTGTATCTATAGCAAAATAATGCCTTCACAGGTTGTATATTCTTTCACCTAACTTCTTTAGTATGTTGAAATCTGTCCACTACTTCTACAAGTTAGCCAAAACCATCCTGTGTTATTTCACAGACATTTCATCAAATGGGTAGGACTTATTTGGTGGAGGGAGAGGGGAAAGTAGGTGCTGCTGAATTTGTTCCTGTAAGTAGGCAGGTACACAGTGGGCAAAGATGTTAGGAAAATGTTGCCAGTTGCTTGTATTTCAAAATAATTTACTTGGTACTGAAAGGATGGTCTTGTAAACACTTTTGGCACTCTGCTTCCAGGTCCTGCCAGTGGATGGACATCAAACAGTATTAAACCACCTGGAACAACTGACTCAAGTGAAAACTTTACTGCAGCACCTCAGCTGAATGAGCAAGACACGTTGGTTCAGAGGGCAGAGCATATTCCTGCGGGAAAGCGTACTCCCATGTGCGCGCACTGTAATCAAGTCATTAGGTTTGTATCTATTCATCCTGCGGGCTCTCTGACAGCAGGGCTTTGTTTTGCTTTTGTGGTTTTTGATTCCTTAGTCACAAGTGTTTTAGGGCTCCATATCAATAATGCAGAACACTCTTTTCATGCATGGTTTATCTAACAAAACTGAGAAGGAGAGTAATGATGGAGGAAAACATTGCGAACTGCTAACAGTCGCAGCCTTACAACCAGTTTTACAGAGAACCAGAAAGCTGGGTGGAGTAGAGCAAAAGTAAAACCAAAGAGAAGTAAGCATGTTAGTTTTCACTTATACACCCATTCCAATAAAATTGAGGAGATTAGCAATGAGAGAGTATAATCTCATAAACACTAACTTGTCACAAATGTTGATTCATAAACCAGAATTTCTAACGGAGAAGAAGAAAAATAGCAGGCTCCATCCATATAAGAAAAGGTGGGAATAGAGGCTTAACAATTGCTAGGACTGGGTTAATAATGATTTTCTGCGGTGTTAGATTTCAAGCTCTTTGGTGGGCTCTCTGGCCTTTGGGTATTATGGTAGCTAGTGTCCTTGACTTGTATGACATGGGTATAAAAGATTAAGCAATACAAAAACGAGTTTGCCAAATGAGATTAAGTTAAATTTGACTGAGCCCCTAAGATACTGTATCATTAGCTGGAATTTCATGTGGAGGAAGAATTGAGTCTGGGTTCCGTTGTTCAGTCAGTGATTTCTGAGTTAGTCATGTTTGTCTCATCCAGGGAACTGTAACCACTTCTTGTGTCGATGTACAAATCATCCTGATTTTTATCTACCTTGCGTTTTGTTGCTTCCTAAAATAGAGATTTCCTGGGATTATTGGAAGAAATGTATTCTTTTAAAGTATTTTCTTGCTTGCTCAGTTATCTGCATTGTTGAATTACAAGGGGAAAGCAATGCCTTTTAATATTCCTTTTTAATTCATCTATGTCCCATGTTTTCGGTGAAGAAAATAGAAGAGCCTGCACTATGTTGCACCATGGTTAAAGAAAGAGACATGTTCGATTAGAAGAGTGAGTTCTGAGAAATGAGGATCTCTATGAACTGTATAAGTTTAATTCAGAATAACAGAAAATCAGCCTTTCTACTTCGGCGTTTTACAGCCTCTTGAGCCCTGGCTTGGATTGTGCATCGGAAGATGCAGCTAACAAAAGTCACTTGATCTCTAGGGCTGAATTGAGTCCAGTTTGCTTACTTCTATTAGATTTCCATTCTGATAGTTCGCTACCAGTTCAGTTAGCATCAGGTTAATTTTAGAGGACTTTTTGCTAACTGGTCTGTGATGTTTTGGAGTTTTTCTTGTATTATGTCAAGGCAGCAAAAAAATACGATCTGAATCCCCTTAAAGTAATAGAAAAAGCTTACACAAATTCCCAACACAGGTGTACATCTTTTCTAATCTGGATTTTTTGCTTCACAGCAAAATGAAAGATTAATATCAAAAAGGTCTACGCACTTTTTGGATGAGATTCATCTGATTTGTTGGAACAGTTGGCCCGTATAATCACTATATCTGTCGTTAGTAATCTGATTTTTTTTTTGTTCCCTGGGCAAGGGAAAGCTTTGGATTGTGTCTAGTAAATAATATGTAAGCAACCTTTTTGTTACCATCATTTCAGTTTAAAAGTGAATGCGAACATTAGCAAATCCACTATATGCTGCGCCTGTCGTGCAAGAAACTTCAGTGCCTTTTAAGGCACCTGTGGTTTAGCAGGGTTCACTGATGCTCTGCGCCAAGCGGTCTCACAGCACAGTCTGTAGATCACTCCTGAGCTGCCAGCCTCTCAGCCCTTAAATCATGTGCTGCTTCTCCTTGCTTTGGTCACCGTGAAAAAGGACCTGAGCTGCCGCCCTGTAAGTAGAGGAATGTACGGGTCCATGGGCGGGGAAACTGTGGAGCCCTACTTGACAGTACTTAGGCCATTGTCACCTATTGTAAGTGACACCTCTTCATGAACGGTAACTGATACCCACCTCTAACTTCTTTGTAATTTGCTGGTGGTACTTAAATCCTTCTGTTTCTTCATATGTTAAATACCACCTCAATTATTAAAAGGAAGCATTGTTTCATTTGAGGATGAGCTGATGTGCATTAATCAATGTGAAGTGTGCCTTGTGTTCACAGCATACAGTGGATTTGAAAGATTGCAATGACATTTTGAGTTCAAGTTTTAGCATAATTACAGTTCATGCCCTTAGCGGTAGCGTTACCTGTGGAAAGGGAGGAGGAGGATCAAGTGACGTTGCATTGTGTGTCTGTTTTGAAGCCGAAATGCATTGTGGAGTTTGTTGCTTTACATTCAGGCATACGCTCAGCCATAATCATGGCTGGTTGAGCCAAAACCATTTCTTAGAGACACCTTATAACTTTTTAATGTATCTTTAATTATTCATACTGTGATTGTCTGAAGATTCCAGGTTTTTCCAAAGCTTCATTAAGTAAGCTTTTCTTTCCATGTCTGAAAGAATCAAAGTTGGAGGCAAATTAGATTTCCCATGATCTGCTTGATGTGATGGTCTGACAAACTTCTCACCTATTCTGATGAAGACTTCTGGTTCCCAGGCAGTCTCACTGAGTGCCGCAGTGCAGAGTTGGCTCTCCCTTTGAAGTCCACACGTGTTTTCCCTGGATCTCTGTTCAGAACATACTCTGTGGCATGTCTGCTTGTGAATGATGATTTTGGTTTTGTCACCTTTTCGTACAGCTTAATTATTTTAAAGGCAGAAGGGCCAAAGTACAAACGAGGCTTCCCTTCAGCATCTCCTATGCAGAAATTATATATCATGGCATTTTCAAGTGAGGAGAAAAAGAAACTTCCCAGAGTGTAGACTGCTGTAGGGTTGACTTTAAAGTGATTAGCCTACGTAGCATATGTGGAAATCCTTTTGATCTCTACCACCAAATTTCAGTTCTGGCTTGCTATCATAATAAAAGCCGGATGAGACGCTAGATTGTCATCATACTAATACTTCATGACCATGCTGATGAAGTTATATTTAGTTACAAATGTAAAGATACTGAAATTATGCTTAATTGTTTAATTAAAAAAGGGTGTACACCCTGTACATTGTTTACTTCTCCTTCCGATTTTCCCCTGTATTGTTCCTACATGCAGGACCCAGATGTTTTAGGTGGCTACCAAATTTATGTATCTAGTGATCCTTTAGGGCATAAGATTCTGTAAATACTGTTGTAAATTAACCTCTTTAAAAGAATCTCTTTAAAAGAATCTTCTTTAAAAAAAATTATTACTACTTGCCTCCATCTGTGACTTTGGTTCAGGCATGTGGGGTTTTTAATTTGTTTCTTGTTTTTTAAATGGGGAAGGAAGGATGAAGCCATCTGCAGCCACCTTCCTTGCATTTCATGCCCTAGCTACTTCCCATCATGTTGCATGAGTGTGGCCATGTGGCCCCCTTACTCAAATGGGGCTTTAAACTCCTTTTCAGATTGATACAGCAAATAAATACCTTTCATTACTGGAAGCTATCATTTCAATCGCAAAAATATGCAGAGACCAGGAACACTTCCAAGTTCTGAATATCATGTCTTAGTGTATTTTATGTGGCAGGTGTTTATTGTTTTTTTTTTTTCTTTCTTCCACGTGCTCTGGGGCAGCTTTTAAGTTACTGGCATAATTAAGCTGTAGCGTCAGCTTGACATGTTTAAACTACGACCTGATTAAGAGTAAAATTGTATTTAGAGAGCGTTCTTCTGGACACACGTGCGCACGGAGCCAGCCTGCTAATGGAACACCTTGGAGACATTGTGCAGGGCATGGCCACAGCTGTCTGGGGACTTCGGGAAAGAAACTCCGTAGATGCACTCTTGGGCGGTTCCCCATCCATCTGGATTCCTGCGTGCTGTCCTGAATGGCTAACCTCAACATGTCAGAGCTGTAAACTCTGGAGAGCTACATGCAGCAGATGTTGTAAAAATTCCTTCCCCTCCCATTGCTAGCTTACTTGCTTTCCATTGCAGAGCTAACCAAGCCTATCGTTTCAGTGCAGATGGCCAGAAACTCAATCCTACCTGGAGCCCGGAGAGCCTCTTCGGTGTCAGCCCCGTGTTAATGAGTCTGTTAAATTAGCCCGTGCTGACACAGCACACTGAGAGCACTTTGTTGTACATAAGGGCTTGTATTGTTTGATTGGTACATAACTGAAAGGGCATTGATGTAAAAAGGTGCTTGTAGGATGGCAGGAGGGTATCGGGTTAGGTCAGTGTTTGCACTGCTCAGGCATCCGCTGGGAGCGGGGGCCAGAGAGCTGCGCTCGACCCCAGCTCCCTCCTTAAAGGGCTACGAGCTGCTCTCCAGGAGCCCATTTTCACTGCTTTCTCTCTGATAATCAGAGGTGAACAGAAGAAACTGCTTCAGATTAAATACGTTCGTCATCTCAGAAGGTGCGTGAGTTGTCCCGAATATGTTTGAGTCCCTTATGACTTCTCATCCTGTTGAAAATACAGATCACTTCCGGAGAAAATGTAGAGGAGAAATGAAAATAATTACCCTGTATTCTCAGTGAAGTTACCCTCTGTCTTCTGTCCGTTTATATTCCCATTTTAGAGTCAGTATAACCCTGGAAGCAAATTCTAAGGTTTTTTTTCTTCTCTGTTGCTGTTGCTTTGTTCCTGTGAAAATCTTACCATACACAAAAATGTTCTTGCAGTTTATTCTTTCGAAAAAAATATTTAGCAACAGGATGGTGATACTAATATCTTACACTTTTTTTGCAGTGAAATATTAGATCAGAAAAATATGATGCATTACTGAAAGAATGGCATCTTTACTGGTCTTGCAAAAATGGGAAACCTGGTGAGGGAGGTTAACTTGAACGACAAAGTTCATCTGAAACCTAAATTCTGGAAGGTTGAGTGTTGGTGGGACCTTGGAGGCACCTCATTAGAGGTCTTTAAAGAAATTAGCATGCTGAGTATGTTTTCAAATGAACACAGATACAATGGTATATGCCTGGCATTTATGAGTTACAAACTGAGAATTTTTTATTGACCAAGAAATGGACAGGTTTGTCTTGTCTATTAACCTGGTTGCATTACCTGGGCAAATGCTATTAAAAGCATCGTTATTTTGTGTTTGCAAATAATAGAGGGGGCTCTGTATTGGAAGTAATGGTCCTATTTTAACTAGTTCTGAAGGAAAAGGAAANTAAAAGCATCATTATTTTGTGTTTGCAAATAATAGAGGGGGCTATGTATTGGAAGTAATGGTCCTATTTTAACTAGTTCTGAAGGAAAGGAAAAAAAAAAAAGAAAAGGACACCCCCCACCCCACCCCCCCAAAAAAAAAAATCCCACAACAACTGGGATGGGTTATCTTGTCACAAACTTGTTGGATGAGGACAGCGATTGAATTTTTGTCTCACAAGAAGCTCGGGTTATCACATCTTAATGGAGTCAAGTCTACTTCAACATTTGTGGCCTTGACACAAATGGACGCTGAAGGAGAGCTGATCGTATCACTGACTCAGATCTCTCTTTGCAATAGATTGAAATAGTTGGGACATAGGGAATATCCTTCTTCTTCTTCTGTTACCTAGCAGCCACTTCAGCACTGTATTAAATGTAGTTCTATGTTAAGATTTCTGAAATTCAGCGAAATCGAAAGAATTAGTATTTATTGTGGTCAGGTGCTTCTGGGAAGGTAGTTCAATAGGAATAGATCTAGTCACCACTTGACTCTTTCCTAGAGCCCGTAGGAGGAGAGGGGGATGGAGCAGTGTAAGTTGCTGAACAATACTGCAGTTAAGCCTGTTAATAGCTTTTGCAGGAGCCAACCCAGGGGCATTTGTTGACAAAATCTCTTCTTTCTAACCAGAGGACCCTTCTTGGTGGCTTTGGGAAAGTCATGGCATCCAGAGGAGTTTAATTGTGCTCATTGCAAAGCCTCCATGGCTTACATTGGATTTGTGGAAGAGAAAGGGGCACTGTATTGCGAGGTCTGCTACGAGAAGTTCTTCGCCCCTGAATGTTCAAAGTGCCAAAGGAAGATACTTGGGGTAAGTGACCAGCGACTGGCCTGTGTTTCAGTGGAAATGATAAACCACAGGGTTCAGTGCTTCTCTGTAATGAAACTCCCCTTGATCTGGCCCAGTCTGCATTCCTCCAAACATACTTTTTCAGCTCCCATCACGGAATATGTTTTTGGTTCTTCTAATGTTGAGCCTTTTCGGTCTCTTTGAGAAAAGGTGCTGTAGTCTCCTTGAGGCTTCCAGGTTCAGCTCCTGTTTTCATGAAGCTGTTCTGTAGCTGTTGCGATTACTAAATTTTCTTGAGCAAAATGCTGTTAATTGGCAGTTTATTACAAAATTGGAGGGGGGGCGGGGAAGAAAAATAAGTAATCCTTCTTAGCTAAGCTGAGTGCCGGGGAACATGCTGGTTGGCTAGATGTGAAGTACTGAAATATTCCCAATGGTAAGGTAGACAGAAAGACACGTTATTGTACTCGGCACTAATATTGCTAATTTGAAAGCCCACCAGCTGAAGATCCACTGCTTTACTGCAGACAGCAATGTGTCTGGACTTGTGTGTAACTGGGGTCACGCAGGGCTCTGGCAGCATGATTGTCAAGTCATATTTGGCACTATAACATCTTCCAAACAACACAGAGCAGTCATAATTTTCTATGTGATGCCTTCTGATTAACTATTTGCAGACTTGAGGAGACATTGGAGATGCTGCTTTTCTTATTTCAGGGGACTGTTATGGTTGAGATCCTAACTAATATGGAAAAGGTGAATAAATGAGTTGTTAAATCTCTCCAACTCTATGTTGAACCTTCCAAAATATGGAAGGTTGCTTATGACAAATAAGATGTACCATAAATAAAACACCTCGTTACGTTTAACATCAGCAGAGATTGCGTGCACAACCCATTTTCAAAGGCATAATAGGAAACAAAGTGTTCTTGAAATTAATCACGTGTGGAGGCATAGTCACCACAATCTAGTCGTCACATCAAAATAATGTGTTAATAACACTTTTTCTAATCCCCACAGGAAGTAATAAATGCTTTGAAACAAACTTGGCACGTTTCCTGCTTCGTGTGTGTGGCCTGTCATAACCCCATCCGCAATAATGTCTTCCACTTAGAAGATGGCGATCCCTACTGTGAGACGGGTAAGAAGCACAACCAAATTTTACTGCCGCTATGCGGGGAAGCAGAGCTTAATAAGGTTGGAAAAAAAAGTAATTCCTTTTTCTCAAGCTTCACTTCAGAAGACGTGTCCCAGCAAATTCATGTAACTTTGATACATCAATTCAAAGCAGCAACAAATGCTGTAGACACTTTTGAGTTTGCAGCAGGAGAGCTTGGTGAGAATTTCTTCATTGCCTTTGGCAGGATTAGGCTTCTTGTCCCTAGTTTTACTTGTTGTTCCTGTTAAGCCCTCAGCTGTAGATATCAGTGATACAGCAAAGTGTTAATCTTAGGATGACTTTCTGGTTGGCTTTAAAATAATCTGGAGTTTATGTAAATCTGCTTATTTACTAAACAAGCAAATGCCAGTGGAGTAATATGTTTTACTCTGAATAACCTTATTCACAGCCGGGAGGGTCTTCCAAGAGTAAGCAGTCTGCCCAGGAAGTTTTTTGCAGGATCAAGAATAACATCTGCTGAACATAAGTTTGGGATTAAAAAACAGGCTGTCAGGTGGGAAAAAAATTGATACGATTATAGCACTTGAAAGCCTGATGAGTAATATTACGTGAAAGATGCGGCTTAGAAGTTCAAAGGGATTCTGGTTTGGTTTTTAGCATTTCCAGCTAATCGTATCTTTTTGATTAATGTGAACGGTATTTATTTATGTCATTTTCCTAGTTTGCCTAAAACTTTCCATGTACCCTTCTGGGCTGGGGAAGAAATAGATGGAGAAGAAAGAAAATTGTGTCAAAATTATCTATTTTTGTACTGCATGCTGTTTCCATCCATGTTAGAACCATCAGTTGGACCATTTCCATGTTTTTCCTTCTACTGTAAGGAGTGTTGTAGTTTAACTAGATTTAGAAGTGGATTGACCCAGAAGAGATTTAGCATGAAATCCTAGCGAGCCATTTGGAGCTAAGATTTCCTTCTGACTTGATCCCACAGTTGTTCGCAGTGAGTGCCATGGAGAGTGCTAGGTAATGAAAGGATGAGAAAAGCAGGCAAAATTTATCCAGAATTTCTCTGTCAGAGCTGCGTTAGTGAGGCGTTGACAGATACGAGAGGACACAGTAGGTTATTGCTAACTCAGTGACACAAGTAGGGTAACATGTTGCTCCTATCGAATTTGTGGAGCAGCAGAGGAAACGGATGTATAAGCAGCATCCTCCAGCGTGACAGCACGGTGAAATTTCATCCTGAAGCAATCTGAAGCTCCTAATCTTGGAACCATTTGATGATTCAAAAATAGTACTGAAGGAATCAATAACTCACCTTTTGGTGGAAAGCTTGTGACCGGGTTTGTTCTGCTAGTATTGAATTCTTGTTCCTGCCACCAAATGACCCGTATGTTGTGCAGTGCATTGATTTGTTCTACTGTTACGACTCCCCTGACAAATGCACACACTTCTATGCCGTGAGCAGGAAACACTGGGATAAAATGTCAAGAATATTCTACTTCTCGCAAAGTTTTTTTGTGAGATAGAAAGTTGCTAGCACAAGTTAATGTAGACGCGTTTCGTGAGGTGTTACTGGCAGTGATACGTTGTAATGGCTCTGGCTCTGTTAACTAGACGTTAATTTGAGATATATTCATTCTTCAAAGACTTTCGGTCTAGCTGGAGTTGCGAGTCTATGACTAATTTTGAAGAAATAAGGAGTAAATGTCACTGCCAACTTTCCTTCTTCCTAGTGCAAAGAACGGTTCTAATTTTAAATCTGTATTTGAAATCATAACAGCATCAGCTATTAGTATTAAGGAGGTTTAATCTGCAAAACGTTCTGGTTTTGGATGTTGATGCTAAAATTAAATTAAAAGTGCAGATATGTACAACTTTGAACTTTTTTAAAGTGCAGGGTTAGTAACCTAGTTTTGAAAATGCTGTGTGCAGGAGGCATTGATATGTGACTGTGTGAGAAGTCTGCCTTGGAAGGCTTCTGCGGTATCGCAGTTCAAGCATGCAAAAGCAAAAGAAAGCTGATGCCCTTCATTCTGCCTTATCTATTGCCCTTTCTTCAGAAGAAAAGCCAATAAACTTATCAACACAAACCACAGGCCAAGTTATGAAAGGCTTTAACTACTGGCACCAGGAAAATATCAGTAAAAGATTCTGTATGAACGCAAATGCAAAGAGCTGAAACAGTATGGTCATGAGACTGTGTCCTTCAGGGGTTTTGGACAGAGATTGTCTACCATTTAACACTTTTATTGTTTTTGATCTGCTTAAACACTTGCAAATTCACACCAGTAGCATGGATTAATGAAGGTGATCAGTGAAGCTGTTTCTTGCCACTGGCAGCCATCGAGGCCTCTGCTTTTCAAGAGATTCCTTGTCCTGCTGAGATGCCTCCTATGGTGATGCTTTTTGAGGTCATCATACAAAACACTGTCTTACTAAACCAAAACAGAGCTCTTCCCTTGTGCATGACACATGTGATAAGCCTCTGCTGGCTCTGCTGCAGTCAGCGCTAGAGCTTCAGCAGATCTGTATAATCTAGTAGAGAAACAAAATTGCTTTGTACCCCGCTTGCCACTCCTTATAAGGCTCCTTGAAAACAACCCCCGAGGTCGAAGTTCCTTCTCAGAGCCAGTGTTACTATTAAGGACGGAGTCCAAAGCTTCATTATGGTTGTCACTCTGTCTGTAGTTCGTCTTATGGAGACGTAATGTTGCATGACGTTATGCATTTGGCACGGTGGCATGCTGATCCCAAATTCTTTCCTGTTACAGCGCTAATGCTGTTGCCTTCTGTGCAAGAAAAAACACATTTCCTTCTTAGAATAGAGTGTTTGAGAGTTGAAATAAGCAGAAAAGACCAAACGACTTGGGGTGAAATTTAGGTCTGCACAGGTGGGTGGCAGAGGGCCGTGGTGACTTGTAGCTCCTGAGATGGCTCTACACACAGAGATGCGAGTTTCTCACACCGAGACCATGGGAATGGGGGTGGGTGTCCGTGCCTCCCACCCAACTTTTATGCATATATTTTGTCCTGCTAATCTGCCCTGCTCTCCTTTCCGCATTCTGCAGTCAGTGGGGAATACGAGTGATTCAGTGCACTTGGTTTTGGTCCCTGCTCTCTGAGGCTGCTGGAGGAGTTTTTCTCTGCTGACTCCAGGGGAGGCTCCAGAGGCACCAAGTCAACCCAGTGCCTAAAAATGAACAGTGCAAATAATTCCCTTCAGTGATTCCAGTCGCTAATATCCATCCTGACACCCTACTGACACTTTTTGTTAAATGCAATATATCGCCTAAAGCCTCCGTTGTTTTGGTTTTGGTTTGGGGGTTTGTTTGGGGTTTTTTTGTTTGTTTGTTTGGTGGGTTTTGGGTTGTTTGGTGTTTGTTTTGTTTTGTTTTTTTATTTAAAGCCATGCAATAAACTCCAGTGACTAGAAAACTCCTGTGACTTGATCCAAATTTCTAGACTGTTAAGGGCAGGAGCCTAATGATTGCGTGATTTTATGTAGTGCAGTCTGGGGTAAATACTGTGCCAGAATGTAGGCAGGAGTTCGTTACTCGCTGAGGAGGTCTGTCGTGTGAACAGCCAGGGTCTGCTTTCAAGGCAGAGCTGGAGAGAAGGTAAGGAGCTTGTAGAACCCGCACGGGTGTTCTGCAAGGAGTGCACTTCACCCCCCCCAAGCGCACTATTGATCTCAAGGAAATGAAACACCAGGAAGGTGGAAGCATTGCTCACTTGAAAGGATAAGGAAGGGGACGAGAACTGAATTAGTGAGAAAAGGAGGGCATCCTGGTCTTTCGATCTAGGAGCTCTTTATTCAGAGTGCCCAGTATTATAAAACTTGACGAGTACAAACCCACTGCCATTGAAAGAAAAGCACAAGGGTTTCAAAGGGTCACTCTCGCTTCTCTGCATATGCTTCATCTTTAAAATCTGTTTGTATTTGTTTGCAGATTACTATGCCCTCTTCGGTACTATGTGCCATGGCTGTGAATTCCCCATTGAAGCTGGAGACAGGTTTCTTGAAGCTCTGGGCCACACTTGGCATGATACTTGCTTTGTATGCTCAGTAAGTAAAGCTAGTCTACATTTCAAACAAACGCATGGCAGCAGCAGTGCTTGTGCTAGCCTGACCGATGTGGGAGTTAACAGCTACAACCTCTTTCAATCCTCTGAGCCCAAACAAAAAGCACTTTCCCAGTTACTTGGAAGGTGTGTTGCTATTGTGAGTGTTTGGCTCTGGTCCAGAGGAGTTGGCCTGGATTGCAGCCATGTGTCCTAGTATTTAACCCTTGGCGTTTACTTCCTCAGAGCAAGTGTTGAAGGCCATGTAGGAACGGGCTGTGTTTCTGAAGTGCTTTTGGCATAAAGACACTGTAGCCAAAGTATCACCTGCTAATATTGTATGACCAAAAAAAACCCCAATCCTCATGATTGGGTGGGGTTTTTATAAACGCTGAATATAACTCTGCTCCCAGTCAAGAACCTGTTGACTTAAAGAAAGTTATGCTTACATCATCCATTAGTATTACATCAAAAAGAGTATCCCTAAGAAAAAGGTACTAATTCTTATTCTTTGAATATATTTGTGCGTAGAACAATGCCATGGTTTGGCATTCTGAATAATATATGGTGCAATTCCTCCTTCTGAATTGGATGATCTTTTCTTTTTTTATCCCATTTCAGGTATGTAGTGACAGTTTGGAGGGTCAGACTTTCTTCTCCAAGAAGGACAAGCCACTGTGCAAGAAACACGCTCACTCTATCAACATCTGATGCTTGGAGCTCATCTTGTGTAGCAAATGTACTGAGCAGAAAAAAAGGTTAAAATGTCCGTGTTCAATAATTGCTTAAAATTATTTGTATGTGATTTTCTAGAATGGAAGGTAAATCTGGAAACTTGCAGAGGGGGTTGACACTAATATTTAGAGCGTTTGTAAGTTAGGGTTTTGCTTCATAAAAAGATAGGAATTGAGAATTGCACCCAAGCCAAACGATTAGAGTGCCTTTACCTCTACAATTGCACATTACTCTATTGGTTTCTTTATTTTATGACCACATTTATATCTGCTTCAGTATAAGAAATAAAACGTCTATAAAAATAAATACCTGATATTAGAAGTCTTGGGCTTGCTGCTATTCACAAATAAAAGGAGGTTGGCTTCAGCGAGCCAGATCACTTTATTGCGCTGATGTTTTTTCAAGTGTGTCTAGAAGTATTGCAGCTAAACTCCATTAAATGAACTCAAAGCAAAGGTAAAATTACACAGAATATATAGTTCAACAACTGATATTTTTATCTGCTACTCTTATACGTGAAGCCTCCTGCATGATTACATGTACCCATGCCTTTGCAGTTAAATCTCTGATGGGTCTGTGAAGGACAGAGATTTTTACAAAGCAGATAGCAGAGACGTGGCTATGCTGGTGAACAAGAATAGTTTGGAAGATGCCACTTAGAAGAAAACACAAATGGGATGCTCTTCCTTAACTCATGTACTACCAGAACACTAGCCAAAAAAACCTGCTAGTGAAGGTGTGTTTGTTTGGCAGGATGGAAATGTCAGATCAGATCTTAAAATGAAGGGAGCAGGGAGTTACGCTCTTAAGTTCACAGTTCAGGTTTTAGATAGTTTTAAGTGCCTCGGGAAAGGGAAATTGCACTGAATCTGCAGGTAACAGTGTTTTATATCCAGAATGTGAGACTCTGGTGTTGAATGAGGGCAACTGCTGAAGTGCAGCTGGGGACATTGTTTTTCTCTCAGTACATTCTTTACTGTGTAGCTCATGAATATGTATATTGGTGGTGTGCCAGGTAGTGTACCAAAACCTTAGTTTCTGGCTCAGCTGTTATGATTTTTATTACTTTAGGTTTTATTTCTCTCTTTTCCTTCAGATGCAGGGGATATATTGTTGAATAATATAATATTGAGTTAGGCAGCTCAGTATCTCTCAGTTCTTGCGAGAGAGCGGAGACAACGCTGTCCTCACGCATTTACTGCGAGCGAGGAGACGTAGCCAGTTCTGTGGCTTGATAGGAATTTCGCCTCCATACAGAGAGTCAGCACAAGACCTGTGCACCAGCTAAGTCCCACTTAACTTCAAATTAGGACTTACGTGGTACGGAGCCATTGTAGGCAGATCGGGAAGAGGTGGTGACCCTCTGCACGGGGTGAATTTCTCTCCAGCGGAGTTGCACAACAGAGAAGGGGGGCCTCTCAGGGCCAGATCAGATTCCTGAAGCAAACTGAATTTACGTGCTGTTTAATTCAAGTGAGATGTCAGAGCTGAATTGTTAGTCTTCGGTGCTCTTTCCAGTGGACACTAAAAGTAACCATGTACTGATTTTGTTGTTGTGCATTGGGTTTTCTTTTTTACCGATACAAAGGACAGGTTTATCCATAAAACCATGGGGAAAATAACAAAATTGCCATGGTCGAGTAAACCAAAATTGCTGTGCTGAAGTATAAAGATATATTTGACTTTCTTATTAATTCAGTGAGACAGGTTCATATTGTGGGGCTGTTTCACTTTATTTCCTGAAGTTGTTTTTCTTCAATACTACCATGTTTCTTTTTTTAACTTCTGGTGGTACAGAAGAAATGGTATAAAGCTGTTTAAAATGTTTACACTCTCGTAGATGTACCGTTTTTTGAATTTGGCTGAAAATCGGAAGGTTAGAAGCAGACTGGAAGAGCTACGGCAATATTTGAGCCAAGTTGCTTTTGACATTAGGTGGAGTGGGGAGAAATTAGACCTAGAAGCTAGGTTTCAATGGAGCTACATTGCACACGTGTGAGGAAAGAGGATGGGAATGCACAGGATAAGGCGTTCGGTAATTCCTGCAATTCAAACCTCGCTATTTTGAAGTAGGGTAGAAACTTTTCCGTTTGTCATTGTCCTTAAAGCAGATTGAACTTCGTTTAGTTTCATAATTTTAATTGGAATTATATTTCTTAATCCATATGCTCTAGGGTTTGAAATTCTGCAGTCGTTAATGAAATTGAGGACAAAAGCCTGAAAGGCTCCAATAGTACTGCTTCATTTAGCTGCTTTGCCTTTTAATTTCTGCTTTTATCTGTTTGTTTAAAATTTAAAAGGAAGAATAGAGTCACTGATATATAATTAATATTTAATGGCTCTACCAAATTATATAAATCAACTAAAAGGAAAATAATTTTTATCGTTATTTTAATAAGTGAGATTTTAGTAGAGCACTTTATAATAATGCCATATATCTCACTGAATATTTATTACCTTTGTTTTTGTTTAGGACTATTTCATACTGGTATCTTTGTATTTTGTTTTATTTGTAAGCCTGCATATTTACCTCTAGAATCTTCTAGTGTGTGTGTGTCTATGTGTTTATATATATGTCTCTATACATGGGTACATATGCATGTACATTGAGAGACATATGTATATATGCACATATATGTACATATATTTCACTGCAGACTTGCCAGCAAAAAATCAGCACCGTTCCGTCATCATTTGGGGATTTCGTGAGATTCCCAACTATTTTTCATACAACATACGTATAGATAGTATTCATGTTTTGTTGGGAAGTCAGGAGAGATGTTAGTAACCTGACTACTGTAGTTTTTTGCATGCATATTCAGTTAGTAATTATTTTTCTTCCAAAACTGCCTGTAAGAGAATTGAGTTTAACTATTTGAAGGTAGAAGGTCTTTATAAGTGAATAATTGAATCATGATGACAGTTTCAGTATATTGTAACTAAATAATTCAGAATTATGTGTTAATATAAATGCTTAATATAACGATGCAATAAAGTTAACAAGAAAAGTTGAGTTGCAGTTCAGTGTGTGTTGGTCTGTTTAAGTTGTGTACCTGTTTCTTCATGGAGCTACTCGCATCGTCTAGCCTTACAAGTGGCTTTGCAAACAAGAGGAAGAAAGGGAACTACATCTATTCACAGATTAGTTGTTTGAATTTCCTTTTCTTTCTTTCTTTTTTTTTTTTTCACACTGAACAACCAGCTGTTAAGTCCTGGTGATTTCTTTGCTTGTGTTTAATAGTCTTTGGCATCAAATTTTGGCTATTCATATTTGCAAATTTAATTGTAATTAAAAAACAAACCAAACAAACAAACCCAACACAAAACTCCAAACTCTCTATCTGTCCTCAGTTGTTTTGTGGTTGTTGGATTATTATTTTTCTGAATCATGGTCAGTGAAATAAAATCATGAATGTACACATGAATAGATACCGAGTTGCTTGTTCTTCAGTTTTTTGGGGGTAGAATGGAGGTTTGCTTTACAGAAAAGGACCTCGGTGTCCTAGTGGACACCAGGTTGACCACGAGCCAGTGACGTCCCCTTTGTGAGAAGCAAGACCACCCGCCTCCTGGGGTCCGTTAGATGGAGTATTGCCAGCAGATTGAGGGAGGTGGTCCTTACTCTCTGCTCAGCCTTGGTGAGACACATCTGGAGTGCTGGTTCTGGTGCTGGTCATGCCAGTACAAGAGAGACATGGATGTACCGGAGTGGAGACCTAGGAAGATGATTAAGGGCTTGGGACGTTTGTCATACAGGAGAGGCTGAGAGACCCAGTACTGTTCAGCCTGCAGAAGAGAGGGCTCAGGGGCAATCTCATCCATGTGTACAAATACCTGGAGGAGGGAGTAAAGAAGATGGAGCCAGACTCCGCTCAGTCATACATAGTGCCAGGACAATTGTGAGGATGGTCAAACACTGGCACAGGTTGCCCAGAGAGATTGCAGAGTCTCTGACCTTGGAAATACTCAAAACCCCATTGGTCATGGCCCTCGGATTAGACAAGATCCCTTCATCTCCAAAGGTCCTTTCCAACCTTAGCGAGTCTCTGATTCTCCATCTTTTCTCTAGATGGAATGAAAGATGCTATTGAACAGTGTAGAATATATAACAATGTAAAATTCAATATTGGCCGATTACTATTTATTTGCTATCTTCACTTCATTCTACCACCCATCTAGAATACTTTGCAATGCTTGTTTGGAAGTGTTTAGTATTTTTCCTAAGTTGAGACTGTTCAAGGAAATACTGCCTGCTCTGGCAAGCGTTATCTTAGCCTTGGCACGCAGCAGTCTCTGCTTTCACCACGGGAAACTTAAACGTGTATTATAACGTGGCCCATTACTTCATGATAATACCAGCCTGGTAAGACTCTCCATAGCTGAGTATCTCTTGACTGGGCAAATGCACTGTTATTTTCTACCTTTATTTACACAAGCAAAGAAAAACACTACACACAGCTCTGTAAAATTTAGAGGCAGCTTTACAGAAAAATTGCCTCCCCTTCAGTGTTTAGGCTATGAAGGAGACAAACGCAAGTCTATTTGCAAACAGTATATTAAACTCCAGAAGCCAAACTTTTAAAGGCATCGAGTCTGCGTTTGACGTTTTAATGGCAAAGGTTTGGTTTCTATCAATCACAACGTCATGTAACATTAAAATGCACCGACCAAAAAAAGAGATCTGTCATTCATTCATTAAGACACTGTAATCCAGTGTAAGATTTATGGGCTTAAAACTCAACGGTGTGTTTTCACAGTAAATCCACTTTCACTGCTCAGCACAGAACAAATCTCTCTGTCACTCAAAATGTTTGCTGGTCAAAATGCCCTGTATGAGATCTTCAAAGGGTTTCTCACAAAATTGCATATAAATCCTTTTACCAGCAAAGGCTTAATTTAGGTTCGAGTTTTACTTTCTCGGGACATTGGTTAATATCTTGTGCTCAGACAAGATCTTGGTTATATCAGAAACACATAGAGCCTAATTTATTATTAGCAGTCTGGTGTTAATTAGGGGGAATTACCAGAAATAGTTTGCTTGATGGAAATTTATTATGGGATCACACTTCACTGATGGCAAAATAGGAGTCACTGAAAGAGTGCAGCTCCTTCTCATAACCAACTAATTAATAAGGTGCCAAAATTCCTCTGAGAAGGGTTTGGTCCTAACTATGGGAACCTCACAGAGCAAATGGTTCCTATGCAGTATTTAAAATTTAAAAGAGGAAAAGAGAGAGGAGAGAAAGCTGCCCAGCAGAAGTCTCAAAAGTGGTATGGCTTTTTCTTGAATTTATGAAAGAAAATATTTAGCTGTGTTTCCAAGCTCATTAAAGAATTGCTTTTCCCAGACGGAAAAACAACAGCTAGTTTATAATCTTGTTTGGTATGCTTGAACTTGGTTTTCAGTTTTGCTTGTGCATACTGCACACTACAGCTTGTAATTTTATGAATTGGGCTTATAACGAGCTTTTATTATTGCTCTTTATTGCTTTGCCTAAAGGTCTTTTTCATTATCATTTGCCATGAAAGTTGAGATTGGCATAGATAGGAAACTTGTGCTGACGACTGAAAAATAGGGCGACGTATTCACATCTCTTGTAAGCCCGAATCTAGCAAGCGTATGGCAGTTTGGGGATAGAAAACCCCTGTCTGTTGTCAGGGGTCTCGTGAAAGCTTTACTTGTGTTGGAATGGCATGTTATAGTAAGATGGAGTGCAAGCAGAAATGTCTCTAAAGAAATTTAAAATCAGCATGCTAAAATTTACATGTGGCTGATTTGGAAAAGTATTTTCCCTAAGATTTTTTCCAAAAATATTTAAGATGGTAAGGTATGCAGGTTGTAATAAAGCCCTTTTGTATTTACACTGGAGATACCTTAAACTCTTTAAAAATATCCAACGTTTTGGGTATGTTTTAAAAGGTTTCTCCTATACTGTGAAACAGCATTGTGTCATTGTGCTCTGAGCAATAGTCACACTTTCCATAGGATCATAGTTACTTCCTTTTCAGTCCTCATGCCTTCGCTTTGCTTTTTCTTGCTGCTGGGCAGTGCCGTTGTTTGCTTTAAAGTATTTCAGTACAAGATAATCCTTTCAGGTGTGTCCCTTATTTCTCTTTGTGATGCATCAATGAAATGTCAAATGTGCCTCTGGTAAATATAAACTCGCACTAAATTTTGGCACACTTTCCGAAGTGTCAAGTTTTCCCACCCAGAAGTTTCTGCTGGAAAAATAATTCAAGATACTAGACCAAAGCGCTAATTATATCCCACATAAATTCTTTTCTTTCCCTTGAAATCCATCAAGCAAAACGGAAACACATGAAAACAAGTGTAGGGCCAAAATCATCAATAACCTAAGCAGATACAGCCTCACTGATTTCAACTTATTCCCCTCCAAATTAAACTGACTGGTGTCAAAGCTGCGTTAAGTTTATGCTTGCATTTGCCCAATGAGTGAGATCAGAACTATACTAAGGATATAAGCCCTTGGTTTTAGCAGGATTTCCATTAAGTGTCACAAATCTACTTGAAGGAATGCTCTCATTTGGCAGGTGACAAAACCGTTGAGTACCATGCTACCCAGAGACAGGAACATCGCTAGAAGAAATAACACCGTTCACAAGAATATTCATTCATTTCTGAAATCTCAGATGTTCAGTGTCCCTGGGCAAACCATAACAGGCTAGGTAAGAAAGTGAAAATCTTTCCCTGCTGCTAATCTGCCTACTCTAGGACCTCGCTGATTCGGCGAAATGTAACTGAATTGTTACACACTTCCACTCAACTAGAACATAAAATTTTTGTACTCATCCCGTGCTTCAATCGGTATTTTATGAGAATAAAAAGGATGCTAAATTGGTAAACAATTTGGCTCTGCGTGAAAGATGAACTATTGGCATTTGCACTAAGTTAAGGTACTCTCTGCAGGTTTTACTCACATCAGAGTGCAGCTTTTCTTGCCATTTGCGTTGTCCTAGCAGCGTTTCTCCAGATTACGTAAGCCCTCCAAAGTGTCCTTTAAAGGTGGATTGCGAATTATTCAGATCCTTCAAAAATGACTGGAGTTATTTTTTTTTTTAATTCACTTCCATTATTGAAAGTGTGGATCGTGACATATAAAGCAATCGCTTACCCTCTCCTGCTGTGTGCAAAGAATAAATTGTATTTTGTAGGTCAGGACGTGTTTGGGTTTTTTAATATAGGGCCGGCTTTTCTTTCTACATTCTCAGCCTGTGCCTGTTGGATGCAGGTAGGGTACAAAATAGAGCAAGTTAATATTTACAGTACTTAGGGTTCAATCTTGGACTTATACTTGGCTTTAAACAATCCCATTGAAGTTAATCTGCTGCGTGATATTTTTACCCATGTGGTACCCACTGACCATCTGTAGAGGATTACTGGGAAATTCTGACCAGAGGTATGTGGAGAAGCAAATAAGTTGGGCTTTCTCTGAAATAATCCAGTGTATAACAACGGAATCAAAATGATACTACAAGAAGAGTGCGAATTTGTCTTTAATTCTTGCATATTCTTCCTTATTTACATATATATTTTCCCAAGTAAGTGGCTAATCAAGTGGTTTTCCCCCACTTTCGATAGAATGCGTCTCCTGGTTGGCTAGAAGCTCCCTCTGCCAAATTTGGAGAGATGTTATTTTTGATGCTTTCCTTTTTCATTTATTCCAAGTGGATGTCTGTGGTGTCTTAGTGGAGATCAGTTTCTGAGGTTGCCCTCATGAAGTCTATGATACTTCCCTAAAAAAACAGCAGTAGAATATTTTCTTGCTTAAAGTTTGTCTTTTACAAGGCCTCTAGAGCTTTGGCATAGGTTTCCTAATACCATATTCACCGTCTAGGCACTTACATGGTCGTAGAAGGTCGAGAATCTTCTATTTTCCTGCTCAATGGCAATTAGCGTGCAAGGATTGTGGTGCGTTGTGGGAGCATCGGATTGCTAGTCCGACAATGTTATGGTACTACCGTGAAACCGAGAGTCGTAATTTGGAACGTGATGGGTCAGGTGTGGTGATCATAGCTCCGCTACACAAAGAGGGCAAACAGTTAAATGAAAATCAATATATGGGAGGTGTGGACTACCGCCTGTGTTAAGGCTCCAGCTCCTTTCCTTGGATAGGTCCTACCTGTGCAGACATCTTGGCAGAAGCCACCGGCCAGGCCGGTTCATCCCAACAAACGCCCTTGCTCGCTGCCTCTCTGCTGTTCGTCTCCCATCCCTCCGCCGGGCAGCACTCTGGTGACGCTGAACTGTTGCTCTCCCGTGTCCAGAGAGCCAAAAATACGTCTTTGAAGGCTTATGTATAGGTGAGATTTTAAAATTAATTGAAGTTTAGGGCTAATCACTGTTGAGCACAAGTGCGACCCTACTCTATCAATATGTGTGTGAGTTAATGTAATAAATTATTTGTTTTTCAGGGAGCGTGTTGAGACAAGATTCTAACTTCTTCCTTGCAGGAGTCCGCAAAATCAACCAGGCTGGAAACTGGCACTCCAAATTGGTTTCTTCAGAGAGTAATGGTGTTTGCTATTCTGTCCTTCTTGTCTTCCCATGATACACGGTGAGCTTCTGTCTTACTCCTGGAAGGGAGAAAAGGCGTGCTGGGCAGCAATTTTTACTTGTGCTTTCAGTCACCGTAGAGACAGAAGGGAAAAATGAGCTGCAGCAGAGGCCAGGAGGCAGGGCATGGTGGCGGGAGGAAAGGGGAGGTGGCGGTAGGAAAGTTTGTTTACAAAAAGGGCAGGAGCTTGTGCGAGTCATGCCGTTTTGTCAGTTGTTTCTTGTCAGAATTCATGAGAGCCTGGTGTGAAAAGGGGGGATGATTTGGAGAGGGCAAGGTAAAACAGCAGGCAGGAGCTGAGGATGCTCCTAAGGGGGATGCAGACCTTGCAGTCTCGTGGAAGAGGACTTCTCTCCCCTCCCTATTCTATGTTTATATTTATCACCAATTGTGCACATTTTTCTTCTGTTGGATTTTTTCTTTGAGGTCAAATAGCTTTTTTATCTTCATGATGTACTTGGGAGCACAAAGAAATGCTTTTATGTCATCCTCTGATACTGGGCAACCCAGAGGCTGCAGCGAGTGTTCTTTAACATTACCAGCGCTGGCTGCTGCTTCAGGTTGTACTGGCCCCATCCTGTGCTGCCTGTAGGCAGCAGCCCTATCTCAAATTCCGCCAGGGCTTTGCTTCTCTGAACTTCTTCCAGCTCCTTGCGTGGCCACCTGTGCTGAAGTCCACATGGAGATTTTGCAGAGCAGCTCCGTGGGTCTGTGAGTGGGAAATGCACCTCGAACTGCTGCAGCCCTTCTGCAGTACCGTAACTGGCAGGGGATGACACGGACTGGAAAATCTCATCTAATCATTAAAATTAAGTTTTTTTACCTATTGCTGCGTGCAAAGCTGGAGCTGCTGTTCTCCGCGTGCTGTTTAAAACACTGAGTGGGGAGCACTGAGGATCCAAGCTACCGATTCCCTGGTGTGAGGGGCATCCAGCTGCTCTGGGAGCTGACAAATTTCTGAAATCTCTTTGCTGTGGCTCACGGTTAAACAAATCCACTGCTCCTTCTGGTCTGTGGATGACGTACCTTGTCCAGCACTATCCTCCTCCACGTCAGCCAGAGATGAATAACTGCGTGAGGGTCTGCAGAGCTAATCCGCAGTCTTATACCCTGCTTTGTCATTTTTGTCCATGCTGCCTTGTTTGGAGTTCCTGTCCACCTGGAAGAGCTCGCTGGCCCTTCCCCTGCCACCTGGTACCAGCTTCAGCAGTATTTGCAGCTGGTGACTGTGCTGCTGGTCACCTGCCCCAGCCGCTGTTTGAAATGGCGGCGGGCCGCTGGGTACCAGCTACGATTCGGCCAAGCAGTGGCTGGTCAACGAGGACGCTGGCGGAGTGAAACGCTTTGCCTCTCGCACTCCTGGGCATCCACTGCCTCAGCCAGGCTGCTGCCCTGGACCACGGATGCCGGAAGCCTCCAGGAGCTTCTGCTTTTCTGTCCTCATCCAGGTTTCTTTATCCTCGGGACCTGTTCACTTCCAGTCGGCTCTCATGAGGCAGGGTAGGGGTGATGTGCCGAAAAGCGCATGAGGTGAACCTGCAGCACGTTTTAATGCACAGAGCATTTTCGGTGTTTGGGAGTGAAAGACACAGCTTAGCGAGGAAATGGGAAAAAAAACCCCAAAGTGATTAGCCATCAGCACGTTCTCTGTTATTCACAAATGATCTTGCTAATGTGGTTGTATTAGATGAGCCCAACATGCCCCATGGTAAAAGCTGTTTTCTCTTTGTTATTATAGATATTCTGATGTTTACAAATAACTTAAAAAAATAATGGAAACACGTTTTACTTTTGATTCATGAGCTTTCTGGGGAGTTGTTCATCTGAGTCCCAGTATCATTGAAAATGTGGATTTCCATCTCGGCCAGAATGTGCCACGAGAGGACTGGGGATGCTACCTTTAGGAGGTGCTCTCATTTCATTGTGTTGAGCTGTACCGAAGGAGAGTGGATTTGTATGGAAACCGGAGCACACAGTCAGATAATCAAAGGTTGCATCTGACGAGGACTGAAAGGACACTATTTGCTTCCTAACTTTGGAGTTCTTGACTTTTCAACCTTACAGATGTTCTTTCAATGGAATATAATCTGTACAGAAAAGGCATATGCTGGTGTGGTGTTTATATCAGTGCTCTGGTCTGGTTTAAAGCTCAAACTGTTCAGAGGTTTGGAGTTTGGCGTTGGACTAGATGATCTCTAGAGGTCCCTTCCAACCCCTACCATTCTATGATTCTATGATTCTATGAGTGCAAAAATAAATCCGAGGAAAGATTTATTAGTAGAGAAAGGCCAGGCACAGCAGTCAATGATATGACCTGACTAGTGCAATATCTGTGTGTTCATGCAGTTACAGAAACGAAGGCCTCTGTAGTGAAAGATACACTGAAGATCCTTTTAATTTTCCCTGCCTACGAACAGATCATATCGTACCGCAAACAGCACCTGAGGAAAATGGCTTCGAGTGTCAGTTTGCTGTAGGTAGGAAGAGATCAGTAAATGGGTGTGTCAAGCTCCTCTAATGAGGAAAAATGAAGTTACTTCAAATTCCATCAGAGATTTTGGGCAAGCTCAATTCAAATATTCATGTTTAAGTTAAAGTCTTGATACACTAGGCATGAACACAAAAAGCTAGAGCAAAAATTGTACAGCTGAAGTGGACGCTAATTACACAGCCTTTCTTGAAAATGGGAAATCTAAGTAAGGACTTCAATACTTTTCCGGTTAATTTAATAAAAATCATCCTGATAAGTTACTAGACTCTTAACAGTTGGCCACAGGAGATGCATGGAAGAGAACAAATAGAGATGGAGAAGGAATGATGATACTGGAGAGGAAGTGGTGCTGGCAGTTCAAGCAAAACAGGATCAAAGAGGAGATTGCTTTCAGGTGAGGTAAGCTAACTCTCTTGCTTTTTTTTTTTAATTTCCCCGCCGCCCCACCTTAGACGGAAGCATTTGCTTCACTTTTGTCATAAGATAAATTAGCGAGAGATATTAAGCAAACTGTTTATTTTGTATGAATTCCAATCAGTCTGGTTTTAATTATCTTTCTTTTGTTATGGTTGTCATATGGATAATACTATGCAGATGTATGCAAAGGACAGAAAACCTTATGCTCTGACTCATAACATTGTTGAACATAAAACGCATCCTGCATCCCCTCTCTCATGCTTCGTCATTGGCTCCGGGCAGAGGAGTTCCACTACAGCACTCTGTACAGCCTTTTGACCTGGGACCTGGACCCAGGGAAATGCCGGTTGGAATAAGGCAGAGACTGCGGGTAGCACAATGTTTGTTGCGAACGCGATATTCAGTGCCTGGAACCCAGGAAAGCCCCGATGCACGTGCTTCCTCTCAAACATGGAAGAATTCCCCTTGAAGATAACTGCTTTGTTAGGCTTTGACTTCAAGCAGACTGTAACAGGCATCTTTAAAATAAGATTTGTAAGGCAGGTTTATCAATGTTTATATTCCTAGGCTTTTTAAAAAATTATTATTGTTTTGAAATTGAGCAGGCTGCTTCTCTTCCTTGGAGACCCAGACAATATGCACGCTTTCTAAGCCCCTCACATTTGTCACTTTATGTAGAGGATGGGTTTTATCAAAATGATTCACAAATTATTACTACTCTGCGTGGCTGAATTTGTGGAAGGTAACAAGTTTAAGTGATCTTGAATGAGTGCAAGTACTTATGTGAGTCTAGTTCCAACGTGAATCTTCTCCTGAAAGTTACAGCCACGTAAGAGCCGGTAGTGGCAATTTTTAATTCTGGGCTAGTGACATACTTAGTATTTGACATGCTATATGTTTGCATAGGTAAAAATAGCTGCAGTCATTGGGACTGTGCTATCCTGCTGTTTTCTGGGTCCATATCTACATGCCGTGCACCCTGTGGTCCTCAAGTCAATAGCATTGACCTCTCAGTCCTTGTTGCATGGAGGTCTAAGATGTCAAACCTAAAACACGTCACTGATCCAGAATTGGGCAGATACAAGCTAACGGAGAAGATTTATGCTGAAACTACAAGAGGAAATAGGTATTTATAGATGCTGTAAAGAGAAAAGAGGCCATTTGGAGCTGGTCAGGTTGGAGTCTGGTGCAGATACAGCAGCCAAGAGGGGAACCATGCCCTGGCGATGTGGGGCTCTGCAGGGCTCAGCAGCAGTCGCCGCTGGGCTTGGCCTAGGTGGCTGCAACTGGTAACTGCTGCACTTTCTTATGAGAAAGTGGCTGAGGTTTTTCTAAGGGATATTTTAAAGCACCTTGCATTTCGTCAGAGTTTCCCCGCTCGCATTGGAGAGGGTTTCCGTGCATCACATCCTTGGCTTTGTTCGTCAGTCTGGCCGTGGCAGGAGCGGTTTCCATTCTCCAGTGCCATGGAGGAGCCAAAAGCAGCGCTGTGGAAATGAGTCCAACAAAATGTCAAAACAGGCTGTATCCAGATAGTGCCAAGCAGCCATTTACCTGTCAGGAATTACAGCTGATAGACCACCTTCATGTGGGAGAGTTGACTTTAACTTTTAAAACCCCACATGAGAATTACACTGTGGGCAAGAAACGCGTCGCCTGCAGTTTTACAAGTGAGTCTCAGGTGCCCCCAATACACCAGAGCACAATAAGAAATAAAAGGATTACAGAGGAATTTAATTCAGTGGCAAATAACTCTAACAAAACAGATATCCCAGAGCTTGGTGGGTTAACTTGTCAACTTTGGCATAAAATCTTTCCACTAAGGCAAAGAAGGACATGGATGTCTGTGAAGAAACTAGGTTCTGTAGCTGTGGTCCCTAATTAGTGTCCACCCAGGCTAGGATCAGCCCCGCCACATTAATCGCACGCTTGCATTTCGGGGGCGGTTCAGGCTGCCTTTGCTGTTTTGTGGGGCTCCTGGCTTTCCTCCTCCCTGGGAAAAGGGCAAGGAAGATTCACCCGGTGCCCTGTAAAAGGGAGAGGAGACAGTAAATGTTTGAATCGTTCCACAGCTGGTGTTATAGATGCTGTCCAAGCCTTCCAAACTCCTGTCCAGAAATGAGATAGCATCAAAGTGCGTTTGCACAGAGAATACCTAGGAAGAACTGAAGTGAAATTATTTAATTGTAAAGGCTGGAGATATTTTTTAAAACAAAACCCAAAAGCTTTTGAATTGAATGGGGTTTGGTGATTCTTTCTTTTTTTAGGGGACCGCAGGTAAAATTGCTATATAAAATTATATTCTGTTACATTTGCGCAGAATTTGGAGTGTCTGTAATACCTACCGTCTGTGTAACTTATAAATGTCAGAACCTTTCCCAGCAGATTTCACCTGTAATATATTTAATGTGTGGCACTTATGCATAGCCAAAATTACCCTTCCTAAATAAGTTTCAGCAGGGATTTACAGCCCTTGTTACAAGAATAGTTCTTGCTGGCATGTGGTGTGAGTTTACCCAAGTGGACCGAGATGAAGGGAAGCGTTACCTCAGATCTTGATATGATTATTTGCCCATCTGTGTAGTCCTTCTTTGAATATTGCCAGAATAGGAAATATAAAATGGCTTCAAAATGTCAGAGTCTTTAATTAAAAAGTAAACGAAACAGTGAAATCTGAAGCTAATATTACAGGGGGAAATAAAAATAGGAACGAAAGCATAGGTAAGGACTTTGATAGGATTAGTTAAAGGCCAGTGAAGCCAAAACTCCAGCTCTGAGGGTATTTCCTGGGAAGCAGTTAGAGCGATTGCTGCGCTGCTTGCTTGCTGGGTGCCATTATTGTCAGCGCATCTAGGACTGGCTTGGTTTTTTTTCTTTCTGAAACACTTAAATTGAGAAGCTGGAACGAGAGAGGTGGTTGGGATGTGTGTGGCAGCTCCTGGGGCTCCCTGTCCTTGGCAGAAAAGGCGCCAAAAAGGAGCGCATCCCCTCCTTACCACAGCCTGCCCAGGCAGCAGAGGCTGAAGCCAAAACCTCATGCGTTGTATCGCCAGTGTGTTCCCACCCTCTCCAAGAGTTGTGAACTACAGCAGCGGGGCGGATGGGAGAAGCCCAGTTACGATTGCCGTTTCATCGATGAACATTTCAGTACCGTTCTCTCAGCTGCATCCCGGGCTGCCGAGGCAGGGCAGGAGCCAGCCCTCCATCCTCTGCACCCGCTGGTGCCTCCCGCACCTTGCACCAGGGCGGCTGCCCCTGCCTGCAGCTCCGGGCCAGAGAAAATATGCCCCAAAAGGCAGAAAGGTTAGCTCATCTGTTGCTTATAGCCTGCAGTCTTTGTTCACGATGGCTACTATATTGGGAGTTTTCTTGGAATACTCAGTTATGGGAGTTCTCAGAAATATCATTTCAACTCCCTGTACTTGTAACAGATGCCAGCGCATTCAGGCTCTGATCGCAGTTTCCAACCTTGCCCTCATCTTTGAGGCACTCCGCTTCCTTCCTCCCCACAGACAAAAGATGTCGGGCTATAAAACGCAGGGGCCAGCGATCTGGCAGAAGAATGAGGTTTGTCAGACGCGTTTCAACACTTGTCACATCTCCCAGGAGATGCTCATTAGCCAACTTGAAGTGACTGCATTTGCATGCGACACCAAAGGACAAGTGTGTCCTTGAAGTGATCAGCCTGCAAACATCCCGTGCTGGTCCAAGGGAAAGGATGACTTTTTTTTTTTTCTCGATAGAGAATGGGAAGTAAAATGGATCTGATGGGAGTTTTTCCGAAAGCAAACCAATTAACAGAGAAAAAGTTCTTGATTTAGAAAACGTCGTTTCTTTAGTCTATTCGAGACTAGAGAAATGGGAATTGAAAGGGATATCACACTTCAATTTTAACTAGCAGTTTGCAGTCACTTTCTTTGGATATCCCCTTTCCTAGCTGATACTTCCTCTGATTTATTCCACTGCAGAAGTGGATCATTTCAGTGAGTTTTATGTAAGTCCACTTGGCTGTTTTACAGTTCTCTGCATGTTTCAATATATTCCGCTGTTAAAAATTTTAAAAGTAGGTGGGGAAGGAGGAAATTTCTGGTTAATATATAACAATTTCTGAAGTCAATGTGCCTGGACTCAATTTTTCAGGGCGTTTTTCCAGACATGTAATGATGCCAGAAAATAAAAATAGCCAACTAGCAGGACCTTTCCTACAAACTCCTCTGCAACTCAGCAGAAGTTTCATGGCCCTAATCGGGTCCTTTTCTACCATCATTGGGGAGAAACTGAAAAAACTGTCACAGGCGCACAGAAAAAATAGAAGTGCTGTATGAAACTGCTATAGATTAAGTCTCCTATAGCAGGAAGAGTTGAAATTCATATGTGAATTTTTGGTAATATCAGAACAATCGTGGTTGACCAAATGGTCTACCTGAGCTTTGCTTGCGAGAATATTGGAAACTTCAGCTGAGCATTTGTGTTCATTTACAGCTGGCCACAGAAAGGGCAGCGATCTAGGCACAGACATCAGGCTGGTGCTGTTATTATTGCTATTACACACGCTGTGGACAAACAGAGGTACGTCTGGAACCAGTGTATGCAGTCCCAGGGGTTTCAGGTAAGTTCACACCCAACTGATGAGAGAAAAATCTTGGATTTGAAAAAAAATCACTCGTTTTCAGACATGTGTATTTTGGATCATAAATAAGAAAAGCCTCGTGTTGTTGTTTTTTAAAGAGTTCAACTAATGAAAAATTAAGTGGACTAAAAATGGAAATAGAAGACCCGAGATGGGAATGTTTTTTGGTTCTTTTTAATTCTCTAGCTTTTGAGGAAATGTAGTAAGAGGACGTACATCTTAAAAGAGTGCAACTTGTGGGTTTGCCCACGAGACTTTGCACTGTATTTTAAGAATTTCTGTCTTACTGGGATATTGGACTGCCCAGAGAAGTTGTGTAGTCTCCATTCTTGAAGATTTTAAGACCCAACTGAATAAAGCCCCGAGCAACTTGGTGTGACCCCACTTGGAGCAGGAGGTTAGGCTAGATACCTCCCCAGGTCCCTTCCAAACTGACTTACCCTGTGATCCTATCAGGCAGACAAAGAAGGATTATTTTTATTTCACACTTTTAGGCAAAATTTTTTTGTGTTTATGTGTGAGAAATGCGTTTCTTGATGGAAATCAAGGACTTAACGGGATTAATATATAATTTTACACACTTTCCAGGAAATGTTGCTGAAAATATCATATCAAACCGCCTTCCATTCCATTAATAGCCTTCTATGATTTTAGGTGTGAATGAAAATATTACAAAATGTGGAAGTTAAATAAATGACGAAACACAAGAGCAGTTAATGACTGAGTAGCTTGGCAAATGAAGTAACAGGATAGTGTGAACTGTATTAGCCTAGTAGGTTGAGCTACGTGTCTTGTTGATAATACTCTATGCAGGATCAACATTATGGGCTCTGCAGTTATTGCTAAAACAGAAGGGCCGATCTGGAATAATTCCGGGACCACCTCAATCATCCCACCTGTGATTTATGTCAGCTGCCAAATGTTCTCTATGAAATTTTTAGTCATCTCTTTACTTATTCTTTTTCTTAGTTTGGCTGATAAGACAGTATCTGTGCTGCTAATCCTTAGCCCAGGATTTTTTCTAACAATTACTTTGTGTTATTATTACTTATACATGTTTCTGATAATATATCTGAAGAAAAATGGATGTATAAGGGACTGAATCTGAAATCTTATGCTTGTGCCATTCATAATATTTCAAACTCATCAGTAAAATATTATTTCGCTTGGCCAAAGCTGTTAGAATAAGCATAGGGAAGAGGGTCTATATTCTTGCCTCCAAGTGTGCGTACATCTTGCTTTAACCTGACTGCAGCCCTACGTAGTAATGTTCACAGAAAACTCCACAAAGGTAACGTGCCACATATTAGCTTGGCAGCTGAAAGACAAGTAAATACATCAGCAAGAGAAAAATTAAATTAGGTAAAAGGAACAATCAGCGGAGTATTTAGTGATTCAAAGTCTCAGACCTCAGCTGTTTTGTGTTTGAACACAAGAAAATGAAACTACATGGGCTTTATGTGAAATCTCTTCCATCTGGTTCAAACAGGAAGCCAAACTTTTTGTCATCTGGTTAGCTATGAATTTTTCAAACATGTTTTTCATAGATCCATTCTGAGTTTATTGTGACACCTTCCAGAGGTCATGGTAGAAGTCACTGTAAATAGATTAAATTACCGTTCTTGTACAAAGAGACGAGTGTACACAGTCACTGGAGTAATCCCAGTCTACTGACTTCCCAGTCTTCTGTGATCGTTTCAAATAGCAAAGTGAAAATCTTCATCTGTGTTTCTTTTGCCTTTGGATTTTTCCAGGCAAGTCATCAATTTCCCCTTCACCTGCCCAGAGCTACCCAAATTCTCTTATTTCATGATACTGATCTACTTTATAATACTGATAATAAAAGAATCCAAATTAAGGTAAAGTCAGAGTGACTTCAGGAGGCTCTTTATTTCTTTTTGGTCCTTAAAAAGCCAGCTGACTTGAGAATAACGTGACAGAAGAGCCCCTTGTCATCCTCTGAGAGGTTAAATCTAACGGACTGCAATTCAAGTGTGATAGAGAGGTTGGCTCGTTGTGGGCTGTTGTTGGCATTTAGTAGAGCATGTGAAATTTTGAAATCCCTTTACAAGGAAGATGCGAAGCAGAGAAGATAGACTAGGAAATTTGAAGGAAAGAAGAACTTGGATTCTTACTGTTTTCCTATAATTATTTAATATTCAGGGCCTGCCCTGTCTCTTCTGGCCACATACAGGGATAGTAAAGCAATACATTTGAAAGGTTTGAAGAGTGCATTACTGCAACTCGACTTATGTATAGCATTAAAAACAAAAGTGTTACAATTTAGAAGGAGGTGGACCGATGTTTAGGTACAGAATAGTGCCTGGAATCAATGGTAGCACTAGATATAAAGTTTACTTCTGAGAAAGAATTTGCAATAGGTGTCATTTTGATGGTTGATTCTGGGTTTAGGATTTTGCCTTACGAATTTGCTGCACAAGTGATGGAAAAATGCATGTTTATACAGTGTCCTGGTTTGGGCCAGGACAGAACCAATTTTCTTTTAGTAACTTTACTTTTTATTTAAGTCTCTTCTGAGAAGCTGCACTCTCTGAAATTAACTGCATGTTTTTCCAGACAGTGTCTGCTTCTAGCAGTGATAAGGCTCGGTGGTTATAGTTCGTGCTGGAACATCAGTAGCAATGGTATGCAGTAAGGCCCTTGCTTATAGTTATCCCTATGGACACTAAGGCCGATGCTTGCTTCTGCTGACTTTCGTATGCGCTGGAACTGAAAGAGCAGAGAAGGGGTCAGACCTGCGACCCTGCGGTGGGGAGGAGCGGGTCGGACAGGTGACCCAAACCTGACCAAAGGGAGTATTCCATCCCATAC
>VZSC01009074.1:90891-115817 GCA_013398225.1 Steatornis caripensis | reverse complement strand
GGGAGGGAGGGGTTTAACAAAGAGCGTCTGTCATCCGTTTAATAGCCAGCCCAACATGAAACTCTGACGTACACATAGAGTAATACGTGTCCTTTTTTTTAGCTATAAATCAGCTCTGAGATAAAATAAGAAGTACTTGTTTCTAAGTTTCATCTCTGTCATTTGCAGAACTGGAAAAAAATCCATATCCCAGGACTTCTCAGTGCTCCGAAGAAATTGCTTTTGGGACTGCGAGACACTCCTTTGCATCTGCCTGTGGACAGAAAATTGCTTGAGTGCTGGAGGTGAAAATAATGGAGAAAAGGAAAGAGGTGATATAGGTGATTCAGGTTTCTTAAAGTAACATTAGAATGTACTCTGAAGTTTTAGATTTTAGAGAAAGTCGAAAGAGTTACATTATTGAATAGATACGGTCAGAATGCTAATTGATATCATATCCCTGCCAAATTACCACATGGGTTCTAACTCCGATATCAAGTGAGCTTGTGGGTATAAATATATATACCTAATATGTACGTGTATATACGTGTGCTCGTGGGTTTCTGTAAGATGAAACGGCCTATATACTTTTTCCTGGGTTATGCCCAGCACATTTGTTTAATTATTCAGCGAGGACATACACTACCAAGTTCTTGGACCTTTTTCTTTTATTTCTTTTTCTTTGTAAAAGCTTTGATACTTTTTGGCACTGCTTCTTATATTCAGTAGAGTACATTTAATAGGCCAAAGGCATTTTTATTACCCTTTAAAATGTTTAACAGAGTTTCTGTATAATTTCTCAACATGTTCTATTTGTTTATTTCTGTGTATTTTTGGTATAAAGAGGTAACTTTCTGGTGTTAGGTTTTACTGCCTTGGCACTGTCATCATTAAAGATGTATCAATCCTTCCATTATGCGCCCATATTTTTAGGGGCTTATATTCTGGACATGGAACTTCATTCCCAGTGTGTGTCCCAATACAAACGCCCCAGTAAGATGCAAATCATGATTTTCTTTAATTAAGTTTAAAATAAATTGTTTTGGCAACATTTGAATAGCACAAAGTCTGGTTTGAGACTTTTTTTCATAAGTGCAATAGAAAAAAATAGGCTTTATTTCAACAGTTAAGGGATTGATCCATCACTTTTCGGACACCTAATTATCTCTGTTGTAATGGGACATAGCTTGAGAAGACACTGAAGATTCAGGCTCCAGAAATCACACTCTGTTACAGAGTAGCCTAGCCTTACTTTTACCATTATGTGAGAAATGCAGGGGGACTGGACACTAAATATAAAGGAATAGTTGTTTCATATGAAACAGATGAAAATTGAAGTGCATATAATCTGGGTTTTCTCATATGCTACAAATGGCGAAAACAGTACACGTTTGGTCTTGTGAGTTCAAAATAACAGCAACATATTTGTCACTAAAATCATATGCATTGTCTGTGTTTCTGTTTGCACCGCTGATTATTCCTTCATTTTTACATGTGGGTATTCTGCCAGTTAAATATTCTGATTTGTACTTGATTCAATGTGGATTTTTGAAAAGGATCGATCAGTAATTGAACTTGGTTATAAAATCCATACGAAGGAGCGGCACTGAAGTGTTGGTTGCTTGCATACGGAAGTCAAACATCGATATCTGAGTTTTGTAACGATAGATGTCTTATTAATTCAGTGAGTGTGAGCATAGTAGACCACCTTCTAAACATCTGGTGAGTGAGTGGCAACGCGGGCCCTTTTTTACTGCCTGAGTTCCAGTCTGTTGCACAGCTCCATGTAAAGAAACAGTTCATGGTTAAAACAACTCAGAGTCAGATTTCGTTTCTGACTCTGCTGAGCTTTACCTTTCAATACGCAGGGAGGCAGCTACAGCAACAAGCTCCTCAGTATTTCAAATCTCTTTCTCAGCGCTGCGTGCAAGTCCTCCTCCCAAACGATGCTGAGAACCTGGAGCTCTGCGGATGGAGAAAACCAGCAGATCTGCAGTTTGACCCTACACTTTTTCACCCCCTCTCTTATCATATGCAGAACACAAAGGTTCAAACAGATGTCAGGAACATCAGAGGCTGGGTCCAACCCTACACCAAAGTAATAAATAAGCGACTATGTTACACAGCCCAGAATGTTATCAGCAACCAGGGACATTATCTGGGTACCAGCATCGAAATGGTCCAAGGGTTCTCAAGAGTTCAAGGAAGAGTCTAAAGCCAGTCTTATTTTCAGTTGCTCCAGACAAGGTCCACCATTGATTTCAAGTTCAGTGCTAATTCTCAAATACAGGATAACTAACTCATTAGAAAGATCCAGTGCTTGGAAAGAGACCAGCATCAAAGCTGTATTCACTGCTGTTCTGGTGTTACCGAAGATGGCTCCTCTCCGTTAGAACAAAATGGTCCCGGTGTATCCACTACATTTTAGACATGTTCTGATGGCACAAAAAATCATTCCAGAATTGTCGGTGCCTGTCATTAACATACATGCAGGATGTATAAAATTTACAAACATGCTTATAGATATACAGATAAATACATACATATATAGATATCCAAGAAGTTAGGAGTGGGGGTAAAATGTGTAGAGGCCACTATATAGCATATCTTAGTTTGCAGAATGAAGCGTCATGTGAGCATCTGTTCTAGGAGAAGCTGATGGAAAATAAGTAGGTTGCAGTCGGTTATTCGTATTACACAATATCCTAAACTGATGGGAGATGAGTAAGTATGGCAACAACTACTCTTTTCCCTGCTAAGGATATACTCTTCACATCTTTGGTCAAACTTCATCCCCTCTGGAATGGAATAAGAATTCCACATAAGAATTAGCCTCCTGATAAAGCCGTGGGACAGTGCACAGCCAAGAAGCAGGTCAGAAGCTCCTCCTGTTTGTCACTGGTTTCCCTGCTTCAGGAACAGCTATAATCCTTGCCCATCCTTGCATGCTTGGGATCTGCAATGTGGAATATAATGGCTCATAAGTCACAGCATATCAACTTCTGCTGATTGTTTAACCGCCGGACCCAAAAGTCATGTGCTGTTGCTGAAAAGCCAGTTTGAGCCCAGGTAAATGAAAGAAGCCATCAGGTTCCTGCTGACATTTAGAGTCTGCTGTCTCAGAAACCATCATTTTTAATGCATGACTGAAAGCCTTATTTCAATTAAGGGTCTGTGCCATTGGCTGCCAGCTGTAATGCTGTGGACTTTGCTGTGACAGGGTACTTCCTTTTCCCAGACCAGAGTCTCCACTCAGTCTCTTGACAGTCTGCCAAGCTTCACAACTGGAATGTGTGAAGTTCAGTTTAGAAACAGTTTCTTTCCATCATCCGTGCCTGTTTTGATCTAGTATGTGAAACAGGTTTCTACTTTCGTTATAGGATTCTTGTTCATTCTTGGCAGATTTCAATTCATTATATAATCTATCAGCGTCAGATGACTGCCTAGCAATGAGTTGCAGATGCATCTCCTGAGATACAGAATTCACTGCTACATCCACGTGTTGGTGACTTGATAGCCACCACTGTAGGACTGGAGCGGTGGCAACAAAGGCATCACGAATTTGATGAAAACAGAAACAGATGTAATGGACTCTGACAGATTGTGATACAGAACTGGCGTTCCACACCTTAAGAATGATGGGGAAAGCATTTGTCCTGGCACAACCACACTGTCATTGTAACCCTTTCCTTCCTAAGCACAACTCAGGACTATCTTCCCTGAGGTTAGTCATAGCTGTTGTCAGTATTAGTCTGGCTTCTCCATTTACACGCTGCTGTGCTGTGAGCCTCTGTCAGGCTGGCATACCACTAAAGCATGTTAAAGAGCTCCTTTTGTCGCTAATCTACCAAGGATGGCCACTGATGGCTAATGGTTGAGGTCCTTTCATTTGAGGAGCTTTGAGACTGTAGTCTGGGTTTTCATTCTCGCTGTTGGTATAATGAGAAAGAAGTTACAGGTGGCAATGCTCATGGGGGTGCTAACTACTGTGCACTTCAGAAACTTGGAAAGAACTTCTGAGAAAAGTGGCATGGCACATTTTCCTTTTTTTTTTAATATCATAATCTACAAAGGACAGCTGTCTGCTACTGCTACCAGCAAGCAGTGCAGTGGCAAAGGCCATTAAACAGCTTAGCAACCTACACTCAAAAGTGCTCTGAAAAAGCTGGCTAAGCTGCTGCTAGACTCCAGAGGTACCTGGCCTCTCTAGGAGCTTTCCTGCTTGGTGTTAAGGTCTCCAGGTGCCTAGGGTTGTACCTCTGAACATTTCACCCTAATCTTTACAGGACTGAGCAACCCAGATGTTAGCATGGAACTGAAAAACATCAAGATCTTTAAACAGTGCATTTTTCCCCTGATGTCCTCAAGAACAGTTGGTCTTGTAGCATAGTGGTCCTGAAATGGAGCATAACAGTTGTCTATGCAAGCCAGTTCAAAGGGGTATACAAGTCTGAAGGGAGCTGGCAGGTTTTGCCATCAGTGGTGGTCCTTACTCCCATAAATGGTGATTCCCTTAAAAAACCCTTCAAAACCCAAATGATAAAAAGCCCCACTAGTGCCTACCCAGTTGGAGGCATTTTCAGAAAATGCCTGATACATACTGAAAGGATGAGGTTCCTCACAAAATGAAGTCACAGCTGCCACTCCTTTTAAAACATAGCTGGAGGAAGAGAACAAGGCCTTCATTTCCATAATAACATCCTAGTCAGATTATTCACCAAGTGAGAGGATGTCTTTGTTTCTTCCTGTAGTGAAGGGAATCCAAGGTCAGAATGTCCCATCTTTGAAAAGCATCCTAGAGCCTATGCTATAGGTCTTTATCTTTTGTTTTGGTTTAATTTGCCTCTGAGCAAATTAAAAACAATAATTCCGAAATCATTGGGCCAGATGACATACGTGACTTTATAGCCAACACAGCAGAGCTTCAGCATGTGAAGAGTCTTGGGTTCTCATCTCGTTATCCCAGATCATTTGTGTATTTCACAGCAACTAGTTCTTGGACAAGCCTCATGGGTGAGTCCTTCAATGCGTAGGTGGGCCAAGACCTTCCTTCCCTCTCCAATCCATCTTCATTTGTTGAATGAGAGGAGTTCTACTTGCGATGACTAGCTTTTAAGTAAAGAGTTATGAGTGGGATGAGACCACACTGTCCTCTGAGCTTCCGCCCTCTGTTGGGTCTCAGCTGCTGTCACTCCAGCTCTGACACCCCAAACCCTCTTGCTCCATGGTGAGGTACTGGTGCTAGTATACTTGATACAGGGCTCGTTGTCCCATGGAGCTTTAAAGACCAGAGTCCTTCACTGTGTCNTGAGACCACACTGTCCTCTGAGCTTCCGCCCTCTGTTGGGTCTCAGCTGCTGTCACTCCAGCTCTGACACCCCAAACCCTCTTGCTCCATGGTGAGGTACTGGTGCTAGTATACTTGATACAGGGCTCGTTGTCCCATGGAGCTTTAAAGACCGGAGTCCTTCACTGTGTCCCTAGTTATATATCTCAGCTAGTAGAGGTCTGTCCCTGAATCGTATCCTGGGATAGATATCCTTGTGCTCTATGGGTGCAACCATGGCGAGAAGAAAGGGTCTTTATTCTTAGTTCATCACTGCATTTTGCAGAGGCAGGCATAAATTAACCCTTAGCTTTGTGTGCCAGTTTGTCAGTCAACAGTTCTTCAAGCAGATGTTACAGTATGACAGATTGACTATAGACAGTCCTATAGCAATCCTCACAGAATTATTTGCAGGTTTCTCTTGTAGATCAACAGTTGGCAAGAAGTTTTCTGAACCTGACTAATATATTATATGCATTGTCTTGAGGATAATAAATGGAAGAACATCTGTGCTTAATACGTTTCCGTCTTTCAGAAATTCTTCACGTTCCACAGATGTGAAATGAGATCCTTCCTAAGCGAACAGTGCTTTTGAATTTCTTTCACAGCTAAAGAGGTTAATAACCTGACGACTACAAGGAAACCGCTTAGAAGACAAAGCTTCTTTGGCTATTAGATGAAGTAATTAAATTTAGTAATAGTGGTCACTGTATAAGAGATCTCAATGTACTGGTCATAATTCTTCTGGTGGAAAAAGAGTATTAAGGGATCTAAATGTGATACCGGTATGTGTTGCGTTAGATGGTTGGATATGCATGTAGCAACTACCAGAGGGTTTCATAAGTATCAGCTGGTGATTCCCACTCTGGTGGTTAGGGGTCCTAAGTTTTTGTTTCAGAAAACTCCAATTATCAAGAGTGTTAAGAGCAAGTTGAACAAACCTGGGTTGGCAGAAATGAGGGACAAATAGGGAATGAATATTATATATGGTGTAAACCTCAGCCAGCTAATTCATCACAAATAGAAAAACAGAAGGAGATATTTGGATGTTGAATTCTGTGCTAGGGGTAGGTCACTTCTTGCCTTGAGACAGAGAGCAGGTTGTAAAGAGTGCTTTGAATTGTTTTGAAGGCTGTATGCTAAGATTACTCATTAACAATTGAATTTTTTAAATCTCATTTCCAGGTAACAGTTGTTGAGTCATAAAGTGGAGCTGAAAAAGCAATATGCCACAACACTTCCTTAGCCCAGCCTGCGTTCTCTACCATAAGTGAAAGTCAGCAAGCAGGTCACCCTGTACGCATGCACCGGTTTTGGCATATACTGAAACTGATTTTTGGCATAAAGTAAGACTGCACGCTCAAGGATTTGGACGTTTTGTTGCTGTTGCCCAAACGTTCTTAGAGGGTTTTTGTTTAGCCAAAGTACAATTGTGCGCCTTTGATTCATATAATGAATCTGCATTTTAGTTACCTACAAGGGACTGTGTGAACACCATCTCTTTCGCTCGAGAGTTTCCTCTGTATTATTCCACTGTGGAAGATGAAACAAGTGATTCAACTACTAAAGGCTAGACAGCAGCACAAGACCTCATTAGCATTACTGAGGTCTCCTGACACAATCCCCACTGACTTTCCAAATCTGGCAAATTACTATGTTTGCTTCCTGCCGACTTGCTGACTTCATAGGAGATTTTCCAGGACTCCTCACCTATACGACTATAAGCAAACCAAGAGACAAGGCTTTTTACGTAATATGGACAGCTTCTTGCACTGGAGGAGGGGAAGAATGATATACAGTCAGCAACCCAAGCTTCAGCGATACCACTTCTTAATTTCTGGTGAGAATACTAGCTGGGCAGATCAGGCATACTAGATTGACATTCTTCACTTGGTGCTTCTGGTCTTATGTCACCATCTGGCTGATTTGAAATCGAGGAGCGTTTTTCTTCTGAGCTCAAGGGCTCTGTACTTTGCTAGGCTAAACTCCTTGCCGCAGCAGTCATCAAACTGTGAGGACACCGGTGACTTTGTAAACTACACCCAATAACAGTACAGAAGGAAGCTGCCAAGTTAAACTCGCTATATGGCCAGATTTTCTTGTATATCTTTATCTGATGGCCTTGGCTTCAAGAAACATTGTTAAGGATATGAGTAGCACCAGATCTTTCCATTTACCAGATATAGCTGATGTTCTTACCAAGGATGTGTTCATATGTATCCAAAGTACTATTTGGTCTATGTCAGATTTTTTCATAATTTTTAACATTGTTGATTGAGCCCCTAGGTTTTTCCAGTCACAGTGAGGAGCTTTTCAGAAATTATGTACTTTTCAGATCAGTGCATATGAAATAATTGCTTTTTGTGTTGTCCCTTTGCGGTCTTCTAGAAATAATTCTCTACCCTTTTGGGTTGAAAACTGCTTATCTGCGTGTGTTGCTGCACTGGGTTGGGTGTGCTCTTTTTACCAGCAATAAACAATATCGGGGAACGAATAAGCTGTCACAAGCAGCTTTGAGAATAAAAGGCAAAGTCAGGGAAAGCACAGAGCTTTAAAGGTTCTTTTTGCCAATGCTCATATCCATGGTTCATAAAAATCTAATTCAGAATGTTAATTTACTCCCCCTGTCGTATCCCTGCCCCCTGCCCTCCACCCCCAAAAGAAATCCATTGAGACAGTGTGCATTTGTCATTTGTGAGCCAGATACTGACGGTCCTGGTATTGTCCTGTCTCACAGTACAAGAAAAATCAACTTTTATCTTACGAAAAATTCTTTCATGTACCTAAAATATTGCAATACTTTGGGGGCAGGAGGTATTAGTAATGCCTCTCTATATTACAGTTAGTGCAGCAATCTGTCCCTTGATGGTTTTATGTTCATTTTTAACAGATGCAAATTAAATGAGAGCAATGCATCTGATGCTGAGGTTATGGTAAGACAAACTTCCAAATTATAATGAATTCAAAGTAAGCTTCCTGCCATATATTTCTTATTTCTTAGCATCTTTCTACGTGAAAGACCAGGAGCTCTTTTTGTCCAGATCCTCTGCTAATGCATGGAGCAAGTCCCTTACTCAACACATTTATACCCTTAACAGAGAAGACAGATACGTGGGAGGGGAAACGGAGGCACAGCGATGGGAGTGCTTGGGCCAAGCTACGCAGCAGCGACTGCTAGAGCTGGCCACAGCATCCAACTTGCCTGACTGGAAAAGCAAAGCTGCTGGCCTTCCCTGAAGACACTGCTTTTAACTTAAGCCAAGTATTTCTTTAGGTTGATTTCCTTATCTGGAGTTTATTATTTTATATAGCCAGGAGGCTCAGCGATGTGGCTGCAGAAGAGGATCAGAAAGCCTTTCTGGTGTTTCCTGCTTTCATGGACAGTTCTGGTAGCAGGTGATGGTAGATGAGGGAGAAAGACAAAGGGTTCCAGGGGGGGACCAAACATTAAAACAGGTCTTTTGTTGTTTTGGTTTTTTTGTTTTTGGTTTTTTTTTTTCAGAAAAGGACAGAAGAAAATGCTATCAGTGCTAGATTATTATTCATCAATATTTTCTTACCCATTCTCCCTAAGAAGAGCCTTGTAAGTCAAAGAAAGCACTTTGGCACACTGGAGTTATTGATATCCACTACAAGCAGAGAATAAAATGGCAACATTTCACAAACAGCGATGGCCTACAAAATGGCAAGAAAGAAAATATGAGTAGTTGATCTGGGCAGATGATCCACACCCCGTTCTTGCTCCCAAGTCTCTTAAAAAATCTGCCGTAAAAGATTTCTCAGAGGGGCACATAGGAACAGCTTTTGGCTCTGTCATTTGTCCATTTTGTACAGTGTCAGGTTTGATGTCTCTGGGAGACGTGTGAGGGTTTGAGGGGCATGAGGACATCTATGCATGTGTGAAGAAGAACATCTCTTCCTCGGTTTTGCAAGGAACCAGACAAAGCTTGGAAGCCTGAAAGCCATGAGAGTCGAGTCTAACGAAAGATCACTATTCTGCACCAGATGGAGAGTTTTCTTACCACAAAAGGCAGGTCTTTGTAAAGGCTGAGGAGACCTCTGGCCATTCGGCCCCGTACAGTTATAAAACCTGTCTGAAACGTGCTCCCTATTGAAGTTCCAGGCAATGATGTCCTGCAATTGTCCCCAGAGCAGAGGAACTGAAAGGAAGGAGCTTCAGAGGCAGGGTGGTAGCCCAAACTAAGCGAAGAACTGTTTTGTTTGACATTTTGCCCAAGGTTCATAATTGAAAGAAAAAGCTTTGACCTGTAAGAAACCCTGGGTGTGGTGGAAAGTGCTTCCCGGGCTGGAGGAAACGGGCGAGCCGCCCTGTCAGCTGCCTCGGGCATGGGTGAACAAATACACGGTCTCTGCCTCAAAAGTGATTATGATGGGAAATATTTTGGATGGATTCATACTTAATGATTTTCAGGATTACTCCGGTGCTTTTATTTTAAGGCTTCAGAAAAATTGTTCTAAATGGCTGTGGGAATAATCCTATGCAATAAAAGCTGCTGATGCTTTGGGACAAGCAAAATTTTACTCAGAAGATTTACATTTTCTAAATCCTACAAGCACAGTCTAGCATGGCAAAGCCCACTGATAAGGTGACAAGTCATTTGCTGAAATGTGCAAATCCTAACAAATGAAGATAGTACAACTTGGAAGGCTCCAGGAGTAAAGCGTCTTAACATGCTGGCAATATGCAGCATAGGGTATACAGCACAAGGCAGTGCATTTTTGAGAGCAAATGTGGGTGTGTGCACGTGTGTGCATGTTTTCTGCTGGACAAAAGTGGAGGCTTTCTATCGATGAGCATGAAAATCCCCATCAGATAGGCAGGTAGCAGATGTCACTGGTCCTAATACTATTGCTGTAATGATTGTCTGTCACGGTTTAAAGCTGGGCTGGCTGTTAAGCGAACGACAGACGCTCTTTGTTAACCTCCTCCCTCCCCGAAGTGAGGGGGGGAAAGAGAAAAGGGAAAGAGACTTATGGGTTAGAAAAGTTAAAACAGCTTTCATCTAACTACAATAATAATGTATAATAATAATAATGAAATATATACAAATATACAAATATGTACAAAACCAGTATCAAGCTCCCCCCACTGATGACCAATACGTCACCCGGACGCTGCGGGGCACGCCCCAGGAAAGTCCCGGACTGTACTCAGCAGCAGCAGGCAGGAGCTGGATTCAGGAATGCACGGATCGGGATCGAAGGCAGAAGAATCAGACAGAGTCCTCCTCGGATGCCGGCCATAGAAGAAGAGAGCGAGACCCTCGTGATCCCTCTGCTTTATACCGAGTATGACGCGTATGGGATGGAATACTCCCTTTGGTCAGTTTTGGGTCACCTGTCCGACCCGCTCCTCCCCACCGCAGGGTCGCAGGGGTGACGACTTCTCTGCTCTTTCAGTTCCGGCGCACAAGAAAGTTAGCAGAAGCAAGCATCGACCTTGGTCTCCATAGGGATACCTATAAGCAAGAGCCTTACTGCATACCATTCCTACTGATGTTCCAGCACTAACTATAAACACCGAGCCTTATCGCTGCTAGAAGAAGCGACTGTCTGGAAAAACATGCAGTTCATTTCAGAGAGTGCAGCTTCTCAGAAGAGACTTAACTAAAAAGCAAAGTTACTAAAAGAAATTTGTTCTGTCCTGGCCCAAACCAGGACATTGTCTCAATCTTTTGTGCTGAAGACCATTTTTCTTTCCATCAGAAAAGCTCAAGTCCTTTCCCTAGGCCAAGATGTGTGAGTTTTATGCACCCCCTTGATTTCTTGAGGAAAACCTATGTGGCTTTCTTTCTTTTTCTTTAAGTAATTTGTATTGAAATGCAAGTGTAAATCCATCCTCAACAGAGTCAGAGCTTTCCAAAATAGCCTAAAACTTAATGCAGCGTGAGGGACTTTCCCCTAAACAGGAGCATTTTGGAAGTGTTGTAGTATTCCTGGGCTCTTTTTTGCATGATACCCCTAATAACACATGCAAGATTTTGTGATACTCAAGCTCAGAAAATCCAACATCCACACATCTCACAGAGGAGAGCACCTTGTGAGTACAGAGGAAGAAGTCTATGCAGGAAGATTTTGTACAGCCTCCCAGCATGGAGGAATTTTAGTCCGTACACGCCGTACACTCTCCGCATTATTTCACAGTATAACGTCGTTTTCTTTTCACAGACCAGTCATGTCTCTTTCAGCTGCTTGAATTTGGCATTTTCCTTTGTCCCCACAGCCATTCCCATGTTCACACTCTGGCTGGTACGTTGCTTCTTAATGTGTGTGCCCAGATGACAGATAACACCGTTTTCTTGATTCCCAAAGCACCATATAATGTAAGAGTTTAAAATCTATCTAATCTAGACTTTTCTAAAACACTGATGTCTATAATGACTGATCAGCACCCCCAGAATGCCACTATATAACCACTAAGTTACCTGGGGAAGCTATTTTAGGAGCGTTTCATCACCATTTTGGTTGTAGGTGGATTTCTGTAACAGCTGTTCTGCTCCAAACCTGCTGTCTGCATGTGGGCTTCACCCACAGAGGTGAACGGGAAGTAGGCGATGATTTACCTGGCCAAATGGCTGCTACCTGTTTTCCTGCCTGTCCTGCTTCCCACCTGTGGCCATCGGAATAGTCTGGGATTCTGTCTACTAGGATTTCTCGTCTCCCTAGCCACAGCATCTGCTCACACTGCTTGTCCCATCTCTGCTACTTGGAAAAACATGAGGACTTTTTATATTCTGAAGTATCTCTTACAAAGAGGGACGGAAGTAAGCTGTGGATGCATCCGTACGTTACTTTTCACCAGGGACATGAGCAATACATTTCTTAAGAGCATGTGACTTGTTTATGTCCTCCTCTGACATGCATGCTTTCCATATAGAATGACCCTGGCTCCGAAAGTACATTTATTTAAAATAAATAATATGATTTATTAGCTGAGGTATAGCTGACAACAATCTGTTCCCTGTTTCGGCCAGATTTTAAAACTTCATTGAACACCACTGCACGTACCCGTCTCAGGCTGCTGTTGTCTCACTTTGGAGACTGTGGAAGAGGCTTCAGGATGGCTTACACGGACGCTGTAATAGCACAGAAGAAACACCATTACAATTTGTAAAAGAGATTGTTTCAATCCAGGAGACAATAGTAACATAAACGGTAAGCATCTGGTCCAAAGAACAAATCTAAAACATTACATTATCACTTCTGGGAACTGTGAAATGGAAGTCCACTTCAGCAGTCCTCAGCGGTACTTTTTTTCTGGTAAATGTTGCACTGTTGGTAAATGGAGTGTATATTTATGGAATAGCTTTGTCTTTGAAGAGATGAGTATAACACTGATGAGGCTCATGTCTGCAAAAAGAGAATTTCATTAGGGAATTTGAAGACAGTAGTATCCATTATTATCAACAGTAATGTTTCATGGTTAGGTGCCTTTATATATGTGCTAATTGGCAATATGTGACAGTCTTTTGCTTAGCAAACTGATCCTGAGGGTAATCTCATTGTTTTCTCATGATTTAATAAGGAATTAGAATCCTAAACAGTGGTAAAATGCATTCAAAAGTATTTGACCTTGACCAAATCAGAGCTTTTAGTTTAATTTTATTTTTCATTCCCTGTAAAGGAGATTTGATAAACTGCAGAAACTGGCCATGAGTTCTGCACCTGCTGTAACTTAGTATTTGGTACTATTTGGAATTTGTCTTGTATCTTTTGTGAGACACCCAAGCGTATTTATGCCAGTCTACGCAGCACAATCTGTTCCCTTCGCTGCTCCCCTAGAAAGTGTCTTTTGCTTTTGAATTCAGTGACTTTCAGAACACTTTAACAGAATACATTTCCTTGAAAACAAAAAGAGAGGAAGTCACCGGTGTCTTGCATTAACTTGTTTATACTCCAGTTATAGTTGGAGAAGCTGCCTGTGGACTAAGTGTCCTTAAATTTCCCCAGCCTGGGTAAATTAAGAGAGATAGCTTGTCCCTGAGACCTTGAGAGAGTCTTAACTTTTTCTTATTTGCATTTATGGCGTGTAGTTTTCACGTGCAAAATAATAAATTGGGGAATGAGCTCCAGCCTTGTAGTAATCTTGTGAGCTTCCCACCTGTTATAAATCTGACTGCTCCCTGTCCAGGCCTGAGCATGCTAACGAGCCTTAATTGCCCAGAGAGGCCCCACTTGGCACCCCTACCCACCCATCCCACCCAGGGGACCAGAGCTCCATTTAAGGTCAGGTCTGAACCCTTCTGCTCTTTCTCTCTTCTTCTCAGCATACCCTTCTTGAGCCTTGTCTGCTGCTGTGCCTGCCTGCCCTACTCCCCGCTCCGCCAAACCTGGCTCACCCCTTGCCACGACTAGAGCTACCGAGGGACGTGGCTCTGCCTGTTGTGTTCAGGTACTGTGGGGGGATGGAGTCCTGGTGGGTGAAGGTGTAGCTGGTGCTGGGATTGCCCTTGGCTCCCTCCTTCACTGAGCCAACCCCTCTTGCTCTTTGCTGAACCTACAGCCTCACAGCTCAGCGTCCTTTCTTGCAGTGGGGCAAGGATGAGATAGAGCATAACTGAAGAGTAACGAAAAGCAATTTGTGCTTTAGAGAGGCTGTTTGCCCACTTGGTGAGTGCGTGTGTGGCTGTGCCCAGCCTACTGGCCCTTTGCCTGGGCTTCCCGTGAGTGATGTGGGCTATTTTAAACTAACAAGTTTGTGTAAAAGTTATGTTTGTCTCCTGTGTTGGTGTACCGTATGTGGAACTTTTAAAAGGTACTTCTGAAGTGTGGTCCCTTTGCTTCTGTTTGCCTTTCTCAGTATTCGTTAATTTGGGGTGGAAGAGGAGAGAGGAAAGAGTTAGCTAGGGAACTCACCATCTCCGGCCTTGGCCACAGAGTGGGAGAGTGACCAGGCTTTTGACTGTGCTGAGATCAGCTGAGTGGGTGAATGCTGATTATCCTGGCTTCTTGCTAGAAACGTGATGGCGTAACAAGTTAGCAGAAACTAGCTGGATCTCAAAACTTTTGAAAATGTGAATTGGGAAATTGGGATATGAATCTGGAATGGCATTTGGCTTGCCTGCTCCTGTCTTTTTGGTCAAACTGAACTTTGTTCCCTGTTTCAAAATACACCAAAGACAGTGGTTTGCATACAGGTGTAGATCCCTCTGCATATTGTTTCCCTGAGTAAAAATGAAGTTAACTTCCCTAGAGCATCCCCCTGTGCAATCCCCCATGCAACTCTTACGTCTTTGCCTAATGCACCTTCAAAATCCTTATGGCTGGAGATTTTTCTGTGTTCAGATGAGTACAGGCTATTAGATATGTATTGTTGGCTTGCTTCTTGCTGCTTCTTGTTGTTTTTTTTCCATTTTCTTGCCATAAAGTTATTTTTTTCTTAGGTAGACTTTTAAATTTACCTTTTCTTTCATATGGAATCTCAAGGCCTTTCGTTTGTATTTGCTCTTTGCTTTTGGTGTATGGAAAAAGTTTAATGCATACTTGGCTGTAGTAGTTGTACAAATTTAAACACCGGTAAGAAATAGAAATATTTGAAACTAACCCTATCTTGGTGTATTTAAGGGGTTCAGTTACTAACAACCATCGATAGCAAAAAAAAAAAAAAAACAACCCACCTCATTATCTGGATTTTGTTACTAGATCTTAAAAGAATAGACTTGGTGATAGTTTACTTTCTTGCTGGGTGACATTGGGTGTTAAGCAGGAGAGAAAGCTGAGGTTTGCTTCCAAAGGATTCTTGGGAAGTGACTTTGAAAAGCTGCTTAAAGGGNAGCAAAAAAAAAAAAAAACAACCCACCTCATTATCTGGATTTTGTTACTAGATCTTAAAAGAATAGACTTGGTGATAGTTTACTTTCTTGCTGGGTGACATTGGGTGTTAAGCAGGAGAGAAAGCTGAGGTTTGCTTCCAAAGGATTCTTGGGAAGTGACTTTGAAAAGCTGCTTAAAGGGTAATTGCTTTTCCATCATAAAATTCTTTAAAGGAGAGTGATTTTTCCAGGTGTTTGATAAACACTTGATGAAATAACATGTTTAAAGTTAAATGCTCAATGAAAAGCTGTGCTTGGAAAATAAAAATTGCAAAGAGGGAGGAAAAAACCCAGCTACTCCAATGGCACAGCGCCTCACCCAGAAAGAACGTAAGGGGCTGTAATCAAAAAGTTATGGGGGTCTAGCATTTACCCATTGCTGACTGCACCCAGAGGGGAGCTGAGATGCAGAAGCAACTGCTTTAAATTTTATGGCGGAGCTATTAATGGATTATTTCTTTCTTTTTTTTAATGTGGTTTACAAAAATAACTTCAAATTGCAAAATGTTTGTAGCTTCCCCCAGTCTGGAGAGGAAAAAAGCCAAATATGCTTTGGGTAAATAAGGCCATATTTCTAAATGTTTTCTCTGTGATGTGCCGCTACTCTTAAATGGCATCTCAAAGGAGTAGTAGTGTTCCTGTATCATGACAGTTGTAAGTATGGGAGGAATGCTGGTGCTTCAGTCATAGGAGAGTTCTTCAACTTCTGTTCAAATGGCTGTTTTGATTGCGGTGTGTTTTTTTTCTTTCAAATAACTATTTGGGTTTTCTCCTCCTTGTTCTAAAAAAATAAAATGAATCTGTACTATCTGCGTGCTATTTCTGGATTTACAAGCTCATGTATCTGCATTCTCTAAAACTTAGAAGGGTTAACACTGAACAAATAGAAAGATTTGTGGAAAAAAGGAGCAGTTTTTATAGCAAAGAAAACTGGAGACTGTGGTTGCAGGGTAGAAAAAAATGCTATTTTCTCCAGTGCGCCTTCCTAAATCTTACTTTTGTCCCACAAGTATATCTGTTCTCAGCAGTAAAATGGAAACCTGTAGGAGTCAGTGANATATGCTTTGGGTAAATAAGGCCATATTTCTAAATGTTTTCTCTGTGATGTGCCGCTACTCTTAAATGGCATCTCAAAGGAGTAGTAGTGTTCCTGTATCATGACAGTTGTAAGTATGGGAGGAATGCTGGTGCTTCAGTCATAGGAGAGTTCTTCAACTTCTGTTCAAATGGCTGTTTTGATTGCGGTGTGTTTTTTTTCTTTCAAATAACTATTTGGGTTTTCTCCTCCTTGTTCTAAAAAAATAAAATGAATCTGTACTATCTGCGTGCTATTTCTGGATTTACAAGCACATGTATCTGCTTTCTCTAAAACTTAGAAGGGTTAACACTGAACAAATAGAAAGATTTGTGGAAAAAAGGAGCAGTTTTTATAGCAAAGAAAACTGGAGACTGTGGTTGCAGGGTAGAAAAAAATGCTATTTTCTCCAGTGCGCCTTCCTAAATCTTACTTTTGTCCCACAAGTATATCTGTTCTCAGCAGTAAAATGAAAACCTGTAGGAGTCAGTGAAGGATATGACCAAGTCAACAGGGCATTCTTTTTTTGTTTTCTGTATTTGCATCTGCTGAGCTTTAACTTCTGTGATCAGTGTTTTCTGCGCTCAGTATAAACGTGTCCACTGAGGCATACTTGTGCCAGCCCGTTGCACTGCTTCCCGTCCACCTGAATCCCCCAAACAGTGTTTCAGTGGGGCTCAGACACTGCCCTCAACCTCCCATCTGTTACCTAAGCCATACCAGGGCCGCTCCAGCATGACAGCTTATGGGCCAGAAAGAGCAGAGCGGGAAGGGATTTGTAGGCTGCATTTCTGTATTGTAAAACACTCCAGAACCAGCAGGTTCTGACGCTCTACAGGATAATTGCTTTTTCACCTTGGGAACTGGAAGTAAAATACAGATAGCTCATGTATCTTATGTTTGTGATGGATGGTGCCTTATGTGTTGCTGCTCTTTATTGTTGTTATAATAACAGTAATAAGAAAAGGTTTAAAGATAATTTCTATAATTCTAGNTCTACAGGATAATTGCTTTTTCACCTTGGGAACTGGAAGTAAAATACAGATAGCTCATGTATCTTATGTTTGTGATGGATGGTGCCTTATGTGTTGCTGCTCTTTACTGTTGTTATAATAACAGTAATATGAAAAGGTTTAAAGAGGATTTCTATAATTCTAATGCAGGAATGGCTGTATTTCACTAGCAGCAATTCCTCCATTGCATTATGTTCATGTGAATGTGGGATACCACTTAAATGCTTACAGGCAGCTTGTGTGGGGGTTTATCAGTGTTGATAACCAAGCCTTCATAAACTTCATAAACTTGTCTGCTTATACAAAACAGAATAAACATCAGATTTAGGCAAAGCCACCATGCTGTTAGCAGACAAACAAGAACAGAGAAATGTGTTTCCCTGACATGTCTTGTTTTACCCCAAACTAGAAGGCACTCGACCATGATTTACTGCACAAGCGTATATGATCGTTACGGCCTGGAGAAAGCTACTCAAGGTGAAATAGGTTGGTCAGAATGGAGAGAGGAAGATGAACACAGCCAGGCCTAAAAATATGCAAGGAAACAATTTGTTGCTGGCAAAACAGTTGCTGGAGTGGCAGCTCCTCCCCTCTTGCTCTGCTTTCAGCACAGCATCATGATAGGCAATGATACAATTACCTGTGTCCTCCATGCGTGGTTTTAGAGATGCCTGTGCCCCGCTGATCCACTGAAAAACAGCTTTTGGTAATAGGGACTGACAACATTTATGTGCAGCGAGTGTATGCCAATCTGCAAATTTTATCTAAGGCATATTTGGAGCTCTGGGGGAGTTTTGCTCTTGATGTCTTGGCAGTGTGAGGAGATCATTTTCAGCTTCATCATATTCTTATTATGAAATAAGAACCATCTATTATAAGTGGCTTTATAGCTAAGCGCTACACTGGGAATTTAAAAAATCCCACTTTACTCTCCACCAGACAAATGCCCTGCTTTTGCATAGCAGGAAAATCACATAGTGTCTTCTTGCTTCTCATAGAGTTTGGATAATTTCATTAGTTCTTCTCCAAATTCTTATATACACCAACAACTATAACATAACTTGTGGTATCCAGTTGCTCCTTGGTCCTGCATTTGAAGAAATTTCTTGGCATGGCTTTTGGTAAATGCAAACTATTTCAGCTTTGCCCCTTATGTCTGTCGGTAAAAGCTCCTAAAACCAAGCAGTGTCCTAACAATATGGCTGGGACGCGTGATCCCATCTCCAGTAGCCTTTATAAAGGACGTAATGCCATGGGTATCTCTAAGCTGCAGTATGTTCCAGGAGGGTGCTTGGGGGGATAAAAGATGCTAGTGGGAAGCTCAGGATCTCTCTTGTGAGAAGCCTGGGGTAGGCCAGGGNCCCATCTCCAGTAGCCTTTATAAAGGACGTAATGCCATGGGTATCTCTAAGCTGCAGTATGTTCCAGGAGGGTGCTTGGGGGGATAAAAGATGCTAGTGGGAAGCTCAGGATCTCTCTTGTGAGAAGCCTGGGGGAGGCCAGGGAAATTTTCCCTGGCTCCTCTTGAAATCATTCTGTTGTTGTGTATGGAGTAGCTGGATTGACTGGGCTGGGGAAGGAATGACAGGCTTTCCCACCTCTGGTTGAGGGCTTCAGTCAGAGACCAAAGGGTCCTTTCTGAAATGATTTTTTTTTAATCTCCTACTGTAATCAGATATTGGAAATTATATTTAAGTGGTGATTTTTTCTTGCTTCTTTAATAGCATTTACCTCTGTGTTGTTTTGTTACCATTTCTTATGACTGAAAATTGGTTTTAAAGTTTTCTGTTTCATCCTAATAGCATTACAAAGATTTAGGTTCTAATATTGTGATATTTCTCTTTATTTTAGAAGACAAACTGTAATAGCAGAGTTGGCCCAATTGACTAGCTTTCCAAAGCTTCAATATGCAGCTAATCCCATTGCCAGCATCTGCAGGGGAATAATATACAATGATGAATGTTTTAAATCTGAGTAGTGTGGAGGCATGGCAGAGGGTTTTTTGGGGGGGGTGGGAAGGGAGAAGGGGATGTGGTGGGTGATTCCTGGATACATAAGCTGTTTAAAATATTTTCTTGCCAAGAAACTTTGATTACTTTTTTATAATGATCTTAAGACAAAGAGCCTTTCTTATTTTTCTGGACGTTGTGTGCATTGGGTTTCACCTGATGTAGTGCTCTGTCATTAACTCATCAGAAGGCTGAGTCCTTGAAGCTTCATCAGGAGAAAGCCAGGATACTAAACCGCTGCAAATCATCTCCGCATTGCAAAAGAGAGAAGCAGTCCAATGGATTATGTGACATGGCAGGTCTTGAAAGCATAGCACATCAAGGAGTGCCACGAATGCAAGGGTATTTGGCTGTTATTTTTAGAGTTGAGTGACAGATCACCGTGCAACAGTGGTGCGTATGGGGAGAGCTAGTGAAATAGTGCTGGAGATGGTTATGGTCTGATGTAACTCCAGTGTGATGACAATTCCCTGGCTCCTAGTGGTGTTTTATCCCAGACATGCAATGTTCTACATGTCAGCTTTCTTTTGTTTTCCATGGCTTGTTTCTCTGCTTTCCACACCATACAACAGCGAGCAAATGAAAAGGATCCTTTTGTGAGATAATGAACATCTTTTGTGTTTTTACATATGCCACTTCGGGTATAGGAGAAATGCAGTGTATGGCTCAGCCTGTGGTTGGCAAAACGGGTGCCCACAAATAAAAGGACACCTAATTTGAGACAAAGTGAGACCCTGTTCCTTTACCCTGGGAGAATGTAACAGCCTCTCAGCATGGGATGTCTTTGTGGTGGGTGGGTCACTGGTGTAGAAATCAGCTTTTTTCTTACTCCAGTTTTGCAGATCAAGCTTGACACACTTGGAAAAAGCAAAACATGTCTAAAGGAAGATCCCAATAGAGAAATGTACCTTTTTCCATGCAAGCACTGCTGGCTTTGTCAGCGCTTCCACCACTGTTTCCTTTCTAGGTAGCAGTTGTATTTTTTGCTGAACAAAAGCAAAATAACTTAAACAGCTCTGTTCCAAGAACTTCCTATGGCTGCTTCAAGATCGAGCCCCTATCTTTATTTTGATGTCTTGAGGAACACCTAGGTCTTTTGCTGCTGTTCTGCAAAAGGTTGAATTTCATCCCCTGTGAGAGCACAGCTGCATTCAGGGAGAACTGCTGTTGTTAATGCATTAAATTGGACAGTTTATGCTTTCCTGAAAGCCCATCCCTTTTCAAGGGTTTAAATCCAAGAGGAAATTCCACTAGTATCACATAACATTATTATATAGGAAGAATAAGAATTTTTCTAGATATATGCCCTGCATAGAAATAACAAACAATAAATACAAGTCATACTTATTATGTGAGTCCTAAATGAAGGAATTGCAAGAGGAAGAAAATGCATGAAGTATACTTCATAGCAGTGAAATGAAATTATAGAAGAGCAATGACAGACTTGCTTTTAATTAAAATAACACCTGTTGGATTAAGTTTCAAAGTGATCAAAGAAAATACTGTGGCACAAAACAAGGCACACAGTAAGTGTTTAGTAGATCAAAACACTTAAAAATGTTTCAGAGAAGTATGAGATGTAAAAGGGGGGGAAAAAGTCAGAGATTATGTTGGGATTATACTGAAACTTGACTAAAGGACCAGCACTCCTGAACAAATAATGTTACATGAAACTAATCAGAGTTCAGAATATGAAATTGTTCAAGTTTGCTGTCTCAGCTGTTTCTTGAAGCTGGAAAAGGGACTAACCCATATTGTAAAAATAGTTAGCGGTTCAGAGGGCAGAAGCTATAAAATACTGCTGAAGATTGGAAAAACAATAACAAAATCGACAAAAAAAGTGGAGTCTGAAGTCCCATCCTGTGGAAGCCTTAGGCAAGTGCAGAGCTCTTTGTGCGAGTCTATTCACTGGACCCAGGTGCACTGCTGCTATCAGCAAGGTGTACGTGGGTGCTTTGGGATGTGCGCTAAATCCAGGATATTTTGTCTGCGGTTTAAGACTCAGTACTTTAACTAAAGCTAAAACCATTACAGGCAACAGACTTATTTTTAATCGGGGGACATTCTTCCCCTCTGCTGTTGCCTGAGACACAGTAATTTGCTTTTATTCTTTTGAATGTCCTCTAAAGACTTCTGCACTGTAAACTTTCTTATTTAGTAAAGAGTTTTAGCATTCATTCTGATGGCTTTCAAGCCCCGTTTAAATAAATAAGGATTATGAATGCCAGAAATTTGTAAGGAGAGGACTCCACACACTGAAACTTGCAGAGGATGTTATGGCTGACTGCTGGCTCCTCTTGCTGGTGGAAGATGCTGAGGCAGGCAGCCAGCTGCTCTCCCCAGGAGGGAGTTAGTCCCTGGATCTCAATTTGGGAACGGCTGTATTAAATAGTTTCATTCAAATATAGTGCCTTTTATGTTCTTTCCAAGTCTCTGTCCCTCTTGCAATTACTATTTCACATGGGAAGCGTGTACCCTTTCTTCTTGTTCCTCTCCTTTTATTGAGATGGGCTGTCAGAGTTTTACTCCTGTTGTATGTGTGTGAGTGTGCATTGCATGTACGTATGCATCCTATGGCAGAGAGATTTAGCAAGAAGTACGCTTCACCCTAAGCTGCTAAAGATTGCACAGCAAATACAAAATAAGACTGTGATGTGTATAAATAAGCATAACTTGAGTCTGCAGATGACATTTGGATTGACTCTTGGCCGTTAAAATGCGTTTTACTTGTTTGGATTTCATAAGCGTACTCCAAGAGACATTGGGTTAGGTGATCAGTATACCTGATAAACAAAAGCATTTCTGTCAGAGTGTATGTGGCAATTATCTCTTTCCTAAGTCATTTTCTAGCTGGCTGATGGAACTTTTTGATACTCTGTTTATCACAGTTTAAGGGCTGATTAGAAAAGCACGGTACCGCACTACAGACACTATACTCCAGCAAGCAGATGGCAGAGAACCATCAGCTATAATCTGTGAGTAAACAGACAAACGAAGTTTGGTATTGAGTTTTGAAGATGAGATGTAATCGTGTTATAGAACTGTAAGAAAGCCATGAAATATTCTATTATCCTGCCTGTACAATAAAGAACAAATGCTATTTAATCTGGCATGACAACACCATTTCTTGCTGCATTACTGAAACCTGCAGCTTTGGTACAGTAAGAAAACCATAATGTCTGATCAACAGTTAGGAAAATGGGAATAAATTGGTTGCATGTGTTTGTTTTTCCTTTGTGAAATACATAGGGCCACCGAATGACAAACAGACTTGCTGAAGTTGTTTACCAAGGAAAAGCAATGCACAAAGTGCAGAGCCCTAGCGCTCTTCAAAGGACAGCAAGAGAATACTACTGTTTTGGAAAGAGAGCATTCAATGTGAGAACAGAAAGGATTATGTGGTCTTTTCTAAACATAGACAAAAGGTGAAGAGATCACACAATATTTATTTTTCCACCGGATGGCTTATTTGCATATGTTTAGGGGGGATTCTCCTCCACTGACAACACATAGTAGCTGAAGAAATTGCAGAGGAGTAGTGCAGTGCTCAGCACTTTGAGGTCAGGAAGGTGAAAGCACGCTGAAAACTTTGCCAGGAGGCTTGAACATTTTTGTGGTTTCATCTGTTTACCTTAGCAATGATAGAAGATTTAGACAATTACCCAACAACCTCAAACAGTGTCCTGTTTGGAAATACTACATCTCCTTTTCAGTATCATCGCCGGGAGCTCAATATTTTGAGCTTTTTCATTCAAGTGTTATAATCAGGTCTGATATAATTAGGAGTTAGAATGGTGGCTGAAGTGATCCATCTAGAAAAGATTAGCTGGAGGTTGTGGAGAGAAGGGGGGAAACTGTTGTGCTTTCATTAGAGCTCAGTCCAGGACTGCATAGTTTCTGTGGCTGCTGATTCACTGCAGCTCGAAAGGGCATGCGTTTTCAAAGATTTGCCATATGTTTTCAAGGAAATTGGTAAACAACTCGCCCCTTTTGGACTGCACGCTGGCGTTGGAGTGCTATAGCACAGATCCTTGATTCTCGCATACTCAGTAGATAATTATTTTTTTTCTTGTGCTTCAAAGGCAACTATGCTTTTCAAACTCTCAGTTCAACAGTGTGAAGCAAAGGTGTTCGTAAAGCCTTTTTTCTCATTGCCAACTGCTTCACTTTATGGCACTTTTAAATTCTGTTACACCTTCCCTTTGTTCCCTTTCTATTTAATTTTGTCTCTTCCTTTTCATCCCTCTCTTTATTACTTCCTGAGGGTGGGGGGTTTTTCCCTCTGAGTTCTCCATTTTCTAGGTTTCTCTTGCCAGTGCAGCATAGAGTAGTTATTCAGCTGTTTTCTAGAAGAGCCAGTACTTTCATTTGTCTCAGTCTCCTCTTGTTTGTCTGCAGGAGGCAAACAGAAGAGGGAAACCAATTAAAAAGTGAAGTATCTCTGCTGAGAGGGAAACCTTAGGCTCACAATAGACAATATACCTGTGTTATAATAAGCTGTGGCCAGGATACTGGCCAAAAAAGTGCAGAGCGTGAAGTGCCCAAGGACAACTTGCGTACGCAGATTGCACAAAACAGCAGTCCAGGAATCTTGCTGGAACAAGCTTTCTCCTAGTTTTTTTTCAGCACTTCCAAATTTGCTTCAGCTAGTAATAAGTCGTTTTCCACTTCTGCCTCCAGTATTGACTGAGGCATGTGTAAAGTAAAAACCCCATGCCTACAGTGGTGGGGAGAGTATAGGTTTGGGTCTCAGAACAGAGAGATGCAGTGGAAGCAGCTCTCCTTTGGAGCTAGTTTGTTCTTTCTTCCATGTAGCTGCCCCAAAATAGTAATGCAATATTCTGCCAATTAAATGCTCTGAGTCAAAGGGGGATAGACTATCTTCTGTGTATGCAAATGTAACACTGATATTAACATAAGTATTAACTCCTTGAGCAACTGGAATTATATGAGGTTCTGTTAATGTGTGCCTGCACCACCAGCGAGCGTGGCCCAGTAGACTTGGCTGTCTGAACCAGCTGGTACCGAGGACCTGGTTCTCAGGCTGATGCATTCAACCCAGCTGCAGCCTTGCCATGGGATGCCTGTTGGCCCAAAGCGTGTTAGGTGTGCTCCTGGAATGAATTTTCTGTCTTACTGCTTGTGGTCTGCGCACTGAGGCCATTCCACAACTGCTGCGAAGTGTATTCCTGATGCACACTAAAATGCTAATGTAGTCATACCTCGCATAGTCCCATTTAAAATTCACCTTTTTCTCATAAGTCACAAATTTTAACGTGTGATGATGGGATAAATTGTGGCCACAGGCTTCTAATATGATAACCTGAACTGCTGAGCTGTTACTTTCTTTAATCGATCATAGAAAAGAGGGAAGCGGTAATAAAATAATACCGAGACTGAAAACCGTGGGTTGAGTTTTCTGTTGTGCCTGTGAGGTAGCCCGGGACGGTACTGGGCTGCCTGTGAGATGCAGTACAAGTTACAGTAGGAGTAGCTACGCTGGGGCTGTGGTGCTGCCTACGCTTTGCACTAAGTTATTGCTGACGCCATAAACGCCTACACGATGTATCGGCGATTCATTTTTCAACCGGCCGTTCCCACGCTGTCCGTTTTATCTCAGTCGTTAATTTAATCCCGGCAGCGAACTGCCTCGCTTCTCGTAAATCTCCCTGCCTCGCCGGCCAAGCGCGG
>VZSC01009074.1:39004-82349 GCA_013398225.1 Steatornis caripensis | reverse complement strand
TCTCCAGAGGTCCCTTCCAACCCCTACCATCCTGTGATTCTGTGATTGACAGATATCAATGGCTAGACGTGCAGAGTTTTTGATTTTTTTTAATGTGCAACTAATATCCTAAAGAATACATGGGGGTTTCAATTGAAAATAGTGGATGTCAGTACCCATGAGGCAGGGTAGAGAAGATCTAAACACAGCGATACCAACAGAGGTCCTGCAAAGTTTGGTTTTGTCTTGCGAATAGCGTAACTGATAGTAATGGTGTAACATGCAGAGCTTACCAAGTTACCAGTAGGTACACTGGTGTTAAGTATTCAGATCCCCGCTGCACTGGAGTGAACGAGTGCAGCTTCAGCACCCTGAGACAAATCCTGCGAGTACGGCCAAAGGACATTGCTGACAGACTAACCTTGTGGAGAGAAAGCACAGGAAAGTTTGCAGAGGAAGATCAGGACTTCTACCACTTCTGCTTCTCTCATTGGTTGAGGACAGAAGGGACAGGTTACTTCAGGCAGCAGCTGTCTATACATCTTATTAATGGTTAGAGATCATAGTGAAGACTGGAATGGATTATAACAAAATCCTTGAAGGATGTGCACAGCAATTCCTGTTTTCATTCTAGGCTCTGGTGCTGACCCTCTCATTTAGTCTACACTTTAAAATGTAGATGTCACCACTATAATGTAGACATCATGTAATGAACAGCATGGATCTTTATCTGCATAGGTTATTTCACTTAAACCAGTATAGGATGAAGTAGTAAAATAATGCTTAAACTGGCATATCAGTCCAGTGGAAAAAGAAAATAATGTGTCCTCTAAATGTTTTTACTGGCCCATGGAGCAGTTGCAAACCTAGATAGTCCTTTCTTGGTGGCCACTGGCCGATGATCCATTGGTTTGGTGGTTTCACAGAATGGTAGAGGTTGGAAGTGCCCTCTGGAGACCATCCAGTCCAACCCCGCTGCTAAAGCAGGTGCCCCTAGAGCAGGTTGCACAGGAATGCGTCCAGGTGGGTTTTGAATATCTCCAGAGAAGGAGACTCCACAGCCTCTCTGGGCAGCCTGTTCCCGTGATCCGTCATCCTCGCAGTAAAGAAGTTCTTCCTCATGTTCAGGTGGAACTGCCTGTGTTCCAGTTTGTGCCCGTTGCCCCTTGCCCTATCGCTGGGCTCCACTGAAATTTTGTTGGCTTTATTTCAAAGCATGCACATGCATCTCTGGTGCTTGTTAACTTCTTTGAGCAGTATGAGTATTCAGCACCTTTAAAAGTAATTACCTTTCTTATTTTGCTTGTGTACTGCAAGATTTAATTCAGATTTAATTTGAATTATCCCGGGTGATGATCTGTCTTTTCAGAGAAAACACATGCTTAATTACAGGTGAATTTTCACTCTCTAATAGATGTTGATCCAGTTACCTGTTCTCTCTAGATGCAAGAATGGACAAAGCAGTGGCTTTTCCTTTCGTGGGGACTGGAAATGATCACAGAATAGTTGCTAGCAACTTTAATCTCTGTCTTAAACTGCTGGCAGTCTGTAAGCCGTATCATCAAATAAGGAGAGATGGCGGGGAATGAACAATAAATGAATGTCAAGAGTTTTGAGAAACGTTCTGCACAGATAGAGTTTTTCTGAATCGGGTTGTTCCTTGTGTACTTTCCCTAAAGTATGTAAGGTGACACATCAGACCAGGGGCTGTATTCTTGAAAGGGCCTGTATCTGAGAGAGGGTAATTAGGGTGATTTTTATCCCACTGCGAGGCACTGCCAAGTGTGTGGCATGGTCAGATCTACACGCTAATCTTTGCTGAATGAGGAAGGAAACGGTATGATGGTGGTGGCAGTTCTGTGTGGTTTTGGGGGGCTGGGGAAACAGCTCTGGGCCGCAGTGCAAGGGATGCATGTGTGAAGTCATTAATCTCGGGGATTTGCTGCATTTTTTTTTTTCCCTACAACCTTTCAGCCCACACACAGCTTTTGGCTATGGGCACAGGTTTTCCAACAGATGGCTTATTGCACAGGAAGGCGATGATGTCGGAGACTTTCTGAGCGCCCTGATACGTGGTCAACTCTTTTGCACATATTCTTAAATTCTGTGAGCCAGTTTCAAAGGAACTGAGTACATGACTGTGAACTTTGGATGTCTTTGCCCCTCCTTTTATTTATTGTCGTCAGATGTGGGTAAAAGTATGGCTCTGACAGAATGCATGACTGGACAAGGAGGATAATTGGTGCAGATTTTGCCACCTCCCCCTTCCCTTCTTTTTTTTTTAAAGCAGGAAAACAGGTTAGCTATAGAAACAGAAGACCTGCTAAATGTTTGTTCAACTGCAAAATAAGGATTGGTTTATGCTCTTGAGAACCATTCACATTTTGTTAATCTGTGCAGGCCAAGGTTTAGATTTGTAATGAGATAAACAGCTGTTTTTGCAGATAAAACTGATACTACCATCCTTTAAAAAGGCTGTTCCTTCTCTAGTTATCTGACTTATGTAGTGTCAGGAAAATACACCACAGCTGACAGCATAAAGTCAAAGGTTTTTATTGCTATGAGTGTGTATAATTTTGAGGATGCAAGCATAGTTTTGTTTTGCTAAGAGCAGTTGTGTGCTGCAATATTGGCTGTTGCATGCTGTGGTGGGTTGACCCCTGGCTGGACGCCAGGTGCCCACCAAAGCCGCTCTATCGCTCCCCTCCTCAGCTGGACAGGGGAGAGAAAATATAACGAAAGGCTCCTGGGTTGAGATAAGGGCAGGGAGAGATCACTCACCCATTACCATCATGGGCAAAACAGACTTGACCTGGGGAAATTAGTTTAATTTATTGCCAATCAAATCACAGTAGGGTAATAAGAAATAAACCCAAATCTTAAAACCCCTTCCCCTCACCTGTCCCTTCTTCCTGGGCTTGACTTCACTCCCAATTTCTCTACCTCCTCCCCACCAGCGGTGCAGGGGGATGGGGAATGGGGGTTGCGGTCAGTCCATCACGCGTTGTCCCTGCCACTCCTTCCTAGGGACAGGGCTCCTTACACTCTGCCCCTGCTCCAGCGTGGGGTCCCTCCCACGGCAGACAGTCCTCCACCAACTTCTCCAACGTGAGTCCTTCCCACGGGGTGCAGTCCTTCAGGAACAGACTGCTCCAGTGTGGGTTCCCCGCAGGGTCACGAGCCCTGCCAGCAAACCTGCTCCAGCGTGGGCTCCTCTCTTCACGGGGCCACGGGTCCTGCCAGGAGCCTTCTCTAGCTCAGGCTTCCCACAGGGTCACAGCCCTCTCTGGGCATCCACCTGCTCCGGTGTGGGCTCCTCCACAGGCTGCAGGTGGAGATCTGTGCTACTGTGGACCTCCATGGGCTGCAGGGGCACAGGCTGCCCCACCATGGCCTTCACCCCGGGCTGCAGGGGAACCTCTGCTCTGGCACCTGGAGCACCTCCTCGTCCTCCTTCCTCACTGGCCTGGATGTCCGCAGAGATGTTGCTCTCATGTGTTCTCACTCCTCTCTCTACCGTTGTTGTCGTGCAGCAACTTTTCCCCTTCTTAACTGTGTTATCCCAGAGGTGCTGCCATCGTGGCTGATGGGCTTGGGCTTGGCCGGCGTCAGGTCCGTTGTGGAGCCAGCTGGCATCGGCTCTGTTGGACATGGGGGAAGCTTCTCGCAGCTTGTCACAGAAGCCACCTCTGCAACCCTCCTGCTGCCAAAACCTTGCCACACAAACCCAATACACATGCACTTCTAAAATAGAGGTGTCCACGTTTAAATGCAATCATTTCTTTGTGATGTTTCTTCCATAAAACTCTTAAAGGGAAAATATATTTTCAAATGAGATATATTTTTGAAATATTTCTATATCTAGGTTAAATATTTTACTGTGGTTTGTTACATTAGCAATCCAAGAGTGAAATTATATTATCTAAATTGAAAGAAATAATAAAAATCAAATATAAGTCTTGCAAAATACCCTTTAAAATTATTTCATTTAAGTAGAATTAGAATCTCGTAAAAGGTGTTGCAAATGATAACTCTTTAATTCACTAATGAAAAAATAAAACAAATAGGCTATTTAATGATTGAAAAAATGATTTGATGGAGGCTGCTCTGCTATTTCTGTAACAAATGGAAATGTTATTTCCATTTAAGTGACTTTACCTCCCCTTCTTCCTGCACTATTTTAGTTCTCTTCCAGCCACTAACCTCTTATGTTCCCCCTTTCCACAGTAGTCCTCTCGGAACAAAAGCAGCCAACTGCTGTGCTTGTTGCCAAATAAGCCAGTGTCAAAATTTTCAGCTGCTTTTATTTTTCAGGGGATGTTCCTTTGTGTAGTATGAAAACTCTTGATGAGTATTAGCTTAGTGGCAGTAATAATGATGTTTTAATGAGAATACTCTCCTGTCAGAAGATAAATGCTTGTTTATAGTAGCTGTTTTACGTGTTCATTAGTCAAGAAAGGTTCTTGACACAGTGATAAATATAACTTTAATTCTTGCTTAAATGTACCATATACAAATACAATCCTGTTCATTGGTGAACCAATGGTGGATATACCGTAAGATGCATAAAAGAAAGTAGGAGTGTATGTCAAACAACAGAATGTTCTTCCGCACACTTGTGTTAAAATAACCTTGTACACACTTGTTTTTGCGGCTTCGTGGCTTGCTTTGTTCTGTGCACTTGAATCTGTGCTTGCCTTGATGCTTACTGATATGGATTTCAGAAGTTCAAAGAAACCTTTTGGCGTTAGTGCTGCATCTATTACATCCTTAGAGGGTGATGGATCCGCTCTGCTTTATTCTCCAGAGTCCTGGATGTAGCAGCATCTAGATCAAGGAGCTGACCAGAGTGCATGGAAGCTCAAGCGCAAGGGGTCTTTCCCCAAGACTAGCACCCACAATGGTCTCATTGGCAGTATAGTGTGAGGATGCGACCAGATTGCGTACGTAACTTCGGTGGTGAAACTTCTGTTGATACCAGTTGTCCTTGCCGATCCTAACTTAATAGGTTATCGTTGTGGGAAATGCCTCCAAATTCCTGCTTGTGACAGTTTCATGCAGTGTATGCTCAAAACCAGTCTTTGCACAGTAGGTGTTAGCTCGAGTCTATTTTCTCTGTTTTGGCATGGTAGAACTAACAGTGGCATTCACTTATGCCCATTGTTTGAGGCCAGAGAATTATATGAAAAGTAATACATTCTGCTTCCTTATGGGAAGTGTAGAGAAGCAGCATTTATTTGTAGAAGTCCTCGGGTATTTTGAAACGGAGTGAAACTCCTGTGGCACAGAGAACAGTCATGTGGGTTTTATCTCGGTAATTTTCCTTTTCTAATCAAGGTTTTGAGGCACCCGCACTTGCTTTTGATATGCTTCTGAAAGTAATGCTTGGGCTGGATCCTCAGTTGCATCTTTTAGCTCTTTTTACTGAGGTTTTTTTTTCAATAAATGCAGATTCTGTGACTACTACATTTTGCTGATGGGCTGGCCTTCGCAAAGCCTTTGAACTGTGCCTATGTAAACTTTCTTCGTTCTTGGAATCGTAGCATTCCTTCAGTAATGTTACTGTAGTATATATAAACCATCCTGGATATGGTTTCCATGGGTGTTATGTTCTGCCTTATCTTTAAAGTCGATTGTTCGTTTTTCATAGGGGTCCATCTGATACTGTAATTTTCCAGGAAACAGGGCCTCACAGTAGCGAGAATACCAGTCATGTTGAGCTCTTCGCTTTGAGTGTCTCAATAAATTCCTGTCTGCCCTTGAGTATTGAGATTTTTTTCAAACCCTTACTTTTTCTTCATGTCTGTAAAGATTTGAAATTTCTTTTAAACATCTTGATCATATGATTTCTTACAGGAAGGTTTACTCTGAAAATATTCTTTCTTGGAACCATTGTTCCAATACTTATTATTTCATTGTTGTATAGTGGTTTCTTTCATCATTGTTCCTTAGTGCTTTCTGTAGGTGGTTGTCAACGTCTGCTGGGGCCAGCTGACCAACTGACTGACGAATAAGTTTAATATGTTTATTACTCATTGAATATGTCCATTCCTCCCCCAGATTTTTCAAATAAAGCTTGGTATTGCTTGTCCTTCTTGAAGTCTAGATAACTGCAATTCTGCATGAGTTAGCTTAACTTAAAGGTTNGACCAACTGACTGACGAATAAGTTTAATATGTTTATTACTCATTGAATATGTCCATTCCTCCCCCAGATTTTTCAAATAAAGCTTGGTATTGCTTGTCCTTCTTGAAGTCTAGATAACTGCAATTCTGCATGAGTTAGCTTAACTTCAAGGTTTTTTGGGTTTTTTTTGGTTGCTGGATTTTTGTGGGCAGAGGCATCAGCGGTCGGGAGATCCCCAAAGGGATACCAGTCCAAATGATTAGCTGACATTTGTTACAATCTCTGTCCTCTCTCTTGATGTATTTATGATCCTCCCCTGGAAGCTGAGGCATCCAGTCTGAACTGAGAATTCATAGTCATGAGGTGAGTGGGGCAAGTTAATAAATGCATCATTGGGATGTGGTAGACTAGCAACTGCCACGTGCAGTTCAACTGGTCTTACAGATAAGTCTACGAAATCATGCTGCACATGGAATTCAAGCTTAGCATCTCTGTTCTTCCACACGTGTACTAACCCCAGCATAATGCTTACTGTGTCAGTTGATGTAGGAAATGCAGAATGAGTTTAGATTTCCATAACCACCATAAGGTAACACGTGCATTTCCTGTAGGTCCTTTGCTTGTGGAAATAAAACAAGTGGCTGCACTAAAGTGTACTTGCTAGATATCATCAGGAGACTGCTAATATGTGAAGTGTCTCTTTGAAATAGTATACGTGCATAAGATTTCACAAAAAACTTTGATCAAAAGCGCCATAATTGTATGCATAAAAGCAATAGTAGTGAACAAACACAAGTGATACTTCTCAGTCAGTTTCGTGTCTGTGACCTGCTTGAGAAAGGTTTGTCCAAGCAATTCAGTTGAACATATCTAGCAGAAATTACGCCTCTTCCCATGTTATGATGGACTGCTCCTTAAAGCCTCATTAGCAGGCTGATAAACACAGAGCAGAAGACAAGATTGTGGAACTCGGGATGCGGTCCTGCATTCAGGATGGAAGCACTTTGGTTTTCTCGCCTCTATGTTGAATTTCATCATAGTTCTGTCTTTAGATATTCCCTTCTGTTAGATTTAGTTTGTGGGCTGTATGGTTCAACACTTACCAGAGGGAAGAACAGTAGAGCTGGTAAACTACAAAGATGAGGTTTGTAAGCCATCATTTGTAAGTTTTCAGGAAAGCAGGCTATGATATGGAGTGTGCGTACATAGTTTGCTTAAAAATATCTAGAGAGAACTTTAACAAACAGCTTTTAACCTTACCTATCAGGTGTGTCTGTGTAAATGTGGGAATGTCTCTTTGTCTCATCAGAATTTCATTTTGACTTTTGGAGCCCTTACAGCTAAGCTTGTGGGGTGCTGCCATCTTACTGTCACTCAGAGGTGGACTTGAGGGTGACAGGCACTGGGAGAGACTGACAAATTGAGACTTCACATTGAAAATTTAACCAATTTAGTTGATCTTTGGCTAAACTCATTTATTCAGATTTAAGGTCTAGTCCTTAAACCTGACCCTGCAGCGATCAGTTAGAAGACCGCCCTTGTGTTCAGCAGCAGGAGGCAGGAGTACTTAATGCGATGAAGTTTCAGACATCATGCTCATGAGTTACAAGGAAAGAATGGCAATAGATGATATGAAAGGTCTGAAATGAAAGCAACGGATGATTTTGTTCCGTTCAAAATGACCCTGCCAAAAGAGGCAAATGACATCACAGACTGGAAGGTCATTGTTTCCTAACAGACTTATAAAATATGTTTTTATCCAAAAAATACACTGAGAAACTCGAATGATGATGAATAAACTGCTTTAAACTCATGGGAAATAAGCATCATTAGCTATTCGGAAATCTTCAAAACTGCTGGTGGTAAGGAGGTCTAACTCCATCTTAATGGATATAATGAAATTCCTCACTCTGCTACTGTGAGGTATGTGCATATGGTGTGTTTTCCAGTGTCCTGTTCCACTTGACCAAAAAGTCTGAAAATACAGAAATTACACAAGCTTGCTTGGTTATTTTTACAGACCTTGAGAGGGTGCAGTGTCATTTGCCTGTTTATTTTCCCTTAATCAGCTTTTCCCAGTTACAGTTCTATTATCGGCTGTGGAAATGAATTACAGTAGAAGCAGCAATGTAAAAAGTGGTTTTTTAGGATGTGCAAATTACTGTACTTACGGGTAAAGTACTATGTGTAGATTCCCATTTTAAAACACAACAAAACTTAGTCTGCATAATTCTAGAGACCCTTCCTGTTTATGACCCAGATGTTCTTTGAGTGCATCCTCTTACTTTCTAACACTTTCCTGCAGGTGGAAAGGAGCCTTCATTTTCTTATTCCACAGATGCCCACTTTTGTTTTCAGAAAACTGGCTCCCTCTTCTGCTTTTTCCTACTATGTCCTAAATCCAGTTCTGAGAGGTGGAGACATCTGAGCTCCCCCACTCCAACGAAGCATTGCTTAGTACTGGGGTATTAGAAGCTCTCCCTCCTTCGTCTTTGCCCTCACTGAGAACACAAGGAGCAATTGTGAGGAACAACTGTGTTTTTAAAGAACATCGATTGCCTTCAGGCCTTTTTTCTGTTCCCTATAGCATGTGCTGGTTTTTCCCTATTAATTTTCGTGCGTGACTTTAAGTGTACAATATAGACTGAATTCCCCTCTTTTCTCCCTTAGGGGATGGTTCGGGATGAGTGTTTAAAAACAGTCTGAAGAGCAAGGAAGTAAGTTAGATATGTAAACTAGAGCAATCCCATTAGCAATTTTTTTCATTTTGATAAATTGCTTTTCCACTGCGTTCATCAAACTTTTACCTTGAACGCAGTAACCTATTCAAACCCTTTTTCATTGTGGTGTGTTTATATACCCACCTGCTCTGCGTTTCCATGTTGCAGTTGCGACTGGTCACTTTAAGTGAATGCTGCTGCATGCATGCAGGAGCTTATCTGCTGTCTCGTGACTCTCTGCAATTTTTCCACGGGCAAGGTGTTTTTGCAACAAGCAGATTCAGGTGGTCCCTTTCTATGTGTGTAGTTTAATGCCAACTAAATACGTGACTTTGAGCTTGACACAGACTACATGATTTTACTCCATTTCACAGAGCAGAAGTTGCATTTAATTTAACATCAGATGCTGTATCTGTATCGCTGTTTCTCGAAAGCAAGCAATATTTTGGCAAAAGAACCTCCTGTGGCTCAGGATGGGCGCAGACAGGGACGCTTGCTCAGCTTGAGCGGTGGTACGAGTGCACAGTCTGCCTGCAGGTACTGGCCAAATGGACAGCGTGCTTCGTGTGTTTATGAATTCCCTGGGAGGGTCTGTGGACAACAGAGAAAAGAGATATAACCTTTACTTACAGCTGTATGTCAAGCACATCTCATGTATGCAAAGCAGTTTTGTTGTTGTGTAATTTCAGGTATGTTGTCTTGCAGGTTTGCCTTTGCCTTGATAATACCCTTTTTTTACCCAGTTCTCTTGCCTCTGAGTTTCTAAACCTTCAAAAAGTGATTGATCATCTAATGGACTAGCTGTTACAAGAGGTTTATTGTGGATGTTGAAGTGTGTCTTGTACAACTTGAGCCTATCCAGAGCAAATTGTATTTCAAACGCTGTGTTTGCTCTCTTTCAGTGGACTCAGCTGTTCTGCTGGACACTGTCTTTTATCATCGCGCTGGACTACAGGGTACAAGTGTTGAAAGTACAGATGCTTTTATCCAGTATATATTTTCAAAGAGTTTCACTGTTGGTGTTTTACAATGCTCAACCTATTCTCTTTTATGCTTTCTATATAAAAATGGAAATCTCTAGCTAGAGACTCATACTTAGCAGCTGGCTAGACTCTGTATTTCTTTCAAGATCTTGTGCGAAACTTCAAAGTTTACATGGACTTACAGGAAAAATAACGCTTGAGTATCAAAGGGAGAAACAAGCAGAGTACTTGATAAATGTTGGTGCTGGTTTGAGTGCTTCCACGTTGCCCTGAACACAGCTCGCTCACTACTTTAGAACATGCACTGATATTTATATTACCTTTCTCTATGATCCTTTCTAAAGGATTTTTGTCACCTTAAAAAAAATCAGCAGTGGAAAAGTTTAAAATTAGCTTTTGAATGTGCATGGGGTGGAGGTGTATCTTGAATTTTTTTGCTGTTTTTCAGAGTTCATTTATGAACTGCCTTTAATCTACTGAAGGAAACCAAGATGTTTATATTATGTCATTGGGCTCTTATTAGTTGCTTGCTTGTTTTTTAATAGGACCATAATTTCATTTGGCAAGCCAAAGCCTTGTCTTACCACTCCTTTACCGCCGTGCCTGTTTGCAAAGCCCAAGAAAGTCTTTGTCTGCACGTTATGTTGCAAAGCAAAACAAGAAACCCCTAGACAAAATAATTCAACTCCCACTCGCTAGGTTGGTAGCAAAGGCTTGGCACTGTGTGTGTGTAATGTTCCTGGGGAGTTCTGGGCTTGCTCAGCATTGCAACCCCTCCAACACCAGAGCAGCCAGGTGAAAGCAGCCACAAGCTCGAGGGCATGGGTGAGTCACGGCTCCACTCCAGGGTGGCTTGAGAACACTGATGAAGAATATTTGGATAAAATCAAATAGAAATCTTCTTGTTTAAGGGCTACAGAAGAGAGAAACTTTAAAAATCATTATTATGATTTATGAGCTATTAATTAATGTGGTTCACCTGTGAATTTGGGAATTAGTACAACCCTGAAGTTTAAAGAAATAAAGTGAGTTTGTAATTCACTTGAAGGCAGATTACTAAGTATAATAGTGAAGCTAGGAGCTTAGACTCTTACACCTTAACTGCCAGTGAAGTCCTTGTTTATTATCTTTCTTGCTTGGTTTTCTAATGGCTCGTTTGGACATGGAAAACCGTGTCTAAGTCTGTCCATTTGATTGTCTTTTTTCTGTGTCATTGCATTGGTAACTGGAGTTTGTCTCACTTAACCTAATTCTCTAGCATTCCTCTGTAGTCAGTAGTGGGAAATGGACTCTCCTGAAGCCAGTTCAATTTGTCCTATCCTAACATTAAGGTGTTTTAAGGTAGAGCGATGAATATTTGTAAATCCAGAGTCCTTTTCCTTGAGGTATCAAAATAATGCTAGGGTTCGTAGATGAATACATGTGAGAGATAAATTACGTGTTTTTAATGAAATACTTGTTTGATCTCTGTAAGAGTACCGCTCCTTTTTATTTAATTTTTTATTATTATTTCAGAATGGTTTGAGATGCAGAGGTTAAAGTATGCTTTCTACTAGGGTTTAGGGCCCCCAACATCAAAATAAGCTTGGAGAGTAATTCCTTCCTCTCTTGAAGAATCCTAGTTAGAAGCCGATTGCTCTACCAGTAGCTGCCTAGAGAAGCTCCCTGTGCTCTAGACTTCTGTTTCAGCCTTTCCCGGAAGCAGACGAGCAAGACTTCCTGGGTCACTTTCCAGTTCTCTGCCTTTTCATTTATTATACTATTCCTTTAGTAGAAGTAGCAAGTTTCTTCTTCTAAAAACTGAATATCTGCTTTCTGTTTCTCCTGTGTGGAGGATGTTTTCTGATGCTGAGCTGTGGACCCATGAGGACCTTTGTTTTCATTTCCAATCTGAACATTATCACAGCTGGTTCATACACAATGCTTTACAGTGCCCTTAGCATATATGCTGCTTTTTTCTCTCTGCTATTTGTGCCTTCCTGCCCCTCCCTTGATACGCTGGTAGACAGCAGTCAAATGCCCTCTTACCCTTTGTTTTTGCTAAGGTATGTTAGCCAGGGCAGACAAAGCTAGTGTCACTCTTCACATGTGTTTTTTACTTATTATTTGCTTCTTGGTGGATGCAGCTGCAGCAAGGCAATAAGTGGAAAGATTTGTAGTGACATTTTGTTGTGGGCATACCCTGGTGGGCAGCTGAGCCCCACGCAGCCGCTCACTCACTGCACCACAGCAGAGTGGCGGAGAGAACGGAAGGGCAAAAGTGAGAAAACATGGGTTGAGATAAAGATGGTTTAACAGGTAAAGCAAAAGCTGCACAGGCAAGCAAAGCAAAACAAGGAATTCATTCACTCTCTCCCATTGGCAGGCAGATGTTCAGCCATCTCCAGGACAGCAGGGCTCCATCACACCTAATCTATAATTGGGAAGGCCAAGACCATAACTGTGAACATCCCCTACTTCTTCCTCCTTCTTCCTCCAGCTTTATATGCTGAGCATGACATCATACAGTATGGAACATGTCCTTGGTCGGTTGGGGTCAGCTGTCCCAGCTGCGTCCCAGCCTCATGTGCACCCCCAGCCCACTCACTGACTGGGTGGTGTGAGGAGCAGAAAAGACCTTGAAGCTGTGCAAGCGCTGCTCAGCAATAACGAAAATACCTCTGTTATCAACTGTGTTTTCATCACAAATCCAAAACACAGCACCATACGAACTGGTATGAAGAAATTAACTCTACCTCAGCCAAAACCAGTAGACATTTCCTCATCAGTAGGATAGGGAATATGAGTCAGGCAGCTGGTGGGATAGTGTGGATAAGGGCAAGGAAATGCAAAATGAAGATTTGATCTATTTTCAGTGGCCGATGCCCTCAGTCCAGAGCCAAATCAGAAGATTTCTGGTGTGATGTGCTTTCTTTTTTGCCTTCTCTCCCTTCCACGGTTAATTGGTCTGTCTGTATGTGTGCCCACATTATTGAAATTCTCGTGGTAGCAGCACAGGACTAGTGTTACCTGGTGTGGCAGTGATGACCCCTGACCATGGTGGGTGGCTGTAGCGAGGCTTCCCAGCAGAATGTGTCCTGGTTTTACAGTACCTGCTTTTTCCCTCCCTGGTCAGTCTGATTCAGTGTTCTGCTTCTCTCATCATAATCAGGAGCATGTCTCAGTGTCAGGAACGCCTTTCACTTTGCTGAGATAAGGCGATCCCCTAGGCTAGATGCTACTGAGAACAAATCAATGGTGGCAACTGTAATGTAAAAACTTTCTCCTGTTAATTTATTATAAGTTGCTTGCAGCTAGACAGTCAATTTGTTTTCTCAGAAGTTTCAGACTTCTAGGCACCTGACTTGTCGCAATATACGTTTGCTTCCCATTGCTACTCTGAACCGTAGGGTCTAGCTTGCCAAGTGCACAGGCCCAGGTTCTCCACTGTGCCCAACTTCTGAGCATAACTAAAGTCCTGTAGGTACTATGTGATATTGTGGTGTCAAATCCTATTTCATAAACTCTCCATCCTTCCTGGTACTCGTAACAAAAGAAGTATTAAGATGTTATGGACTACTGTGACAACGCTGAACATTTTGGGTGATGATGGGGGGGGATTGTCCCCTGCTCTGCTTTGCAAGTTTTTTCCTCCTATGTTGTGGAAGCAGAGGGGATGCCCAAGTAGGCTTCTTCCACTTGAAGAGTAGATGGGAGAGATGCGTGAGTGGAGAGAGCATGGATTGGTGAAGAAAGGTTGATGGGATTAGTACTGTGTATTTATTAGTAGCATGATACTCTCAACTAGTAATTGTGGTATTGTGCACATTTATTCAGGAAGACTGAGATGCCTGTCACAGAGAAAGTCATAGCCAGAGAGGCTGTGGTGGTTTAGGTCCAGCCGGCAAGAAAGAACCACGCGGCCGCTCGCTCACTCCTGCCCCCTAAATCATGATGAGGAGAAAATGTAAGGAAACCTGGGGGGTCGGGACAAGGACAGGGAGGGTTCACTCACCCATTATGGTCACGGGCAAAACCAGACTCAACTTGGGGAAAAAATATTCAATCTAATCAGTTATCAATCAAAGCCGAGTAGGATAAGGAGACATGAAAAGCCAGATATTAAAACACAAATACCCTTCTGCCCACCCCTCGCTCCCGATGTCTCTCCCTCCTCCCCACTCAGTGGCGCAGGGGGACAGGGAATGGGGGTGCAGTCAGTTCCCCAGAGATTGTCTCTGCTGCTCCTTCCTCCTCAGGCAGGGAGGGCTCCTCACATGCTTCACCTGCTCCAGTGCAGGGTCCCTCCCATGGCAGACAGTCCCTCACGAACCCCTCTGACGTGAGCCCTTCCCGTGCGGTGCAGTCCCTCAGGAATGCACCGACCCAGTGTGGGGCTGCCCACAGAGTCACGGTCTGCTTCGGGAGCAGGCACCTCCGCCAGTGTGGGGTCCCTCATGGACTGCAGGTCCATCTCTGACTTGCCGTGGTCCTTCATGGGCTGCTCCGCCGGGATCCTCTGTGGGCTGCAGGGGCACAGCCTGCCCTCTCCCCATGGGCTGTAGGGGAATCTCTGCTCCGGCCACCTCCTCCCCCTCCTTCCTCACTGACTCCCAGTGCCTGCATAGGTGTTTCCCTCACCTCCCCCTCCTTCCTCTGCTGCAGGTCTCAATGGCCGCTTCCTTTGTCACCTCCTTAAATCCGTTATCGCAGAGGCCCATCCGTTGTCTCTCAATGGCCCGGCGCCAGCCCGAGGTGCGGCTGACTTGAGCTGGGGAAGCTTCGAGCAGCTTCTGACAGGGGCCACCCGCCCGTGTAGCCCCTGCCCTTTGCCACACAGGCCCAACACAGAGCGGCACGAAGGGTGGCTTTAGTGGAAGGTTCAGATGTATTTTTTTTTCTGTTCCCACAATTTGTTTGCTTCTTTCCCTCTCGTAGCGCCTTAGATTGTTTTTCACCATCCTTTTATCACTTTTTTGTTTCTGGTGCATCATTTTGAAGATTCAATATCAAGATTCAGACATTTCCATTGTGAAGCATCTTTCGCCGCGCTTTCCCGTAGTGAAGTGCAGCACGAGTGAATGCCAGTGATGGTGTCTGAATCCAGCCTTGATTCAGCACACCTGCTGTTACCCGAGTAAATGTATTATTCGTAACTTGCATGATACTTTCCTGAAAGCGGTGTATTTGAAAGCAATGTATGTGATATAGTGTGTCATTATTCCAGAGTGCTGAAAATGTCGTTTTATAATTCTCCTTAGTAGTACAGTTTATGTGATGTGGAAACTATTTTCTAACGTGTGCCTAAGCAGTGAGCCCTTTGTTAGATCCTATTAGAATTTCTCCCTTGATAGAGTGTGAGGCTCTAAAGTGGTGTTATGCTTGGCCGCATACAAAATTAATCCAGTCAGTTGGGACTCTCAACATCAACTTGCTGTGATCTCAAGGTATAGAATCACTGATACGTATGTTTACACTCAGCAAATCCAGCATTCGGTGCAAGTGGCACTAGCCAAGCCACTTGTCTGGTGTAGCGTGCGACGTGTCATCGCGTTTCAAAATTATTATGTGCATGCAAGCTACTGTACAATAGCACTTTCCCCCACAAAGTGGTCTAGCTCCTCTCCTGGTGGTGAAGAGGGTTTCTGATTTGTCTTTTTTTGATTTTTTTTTTTGAGAGTGTGATAAACATGCTGTATCTGCTATGTTTATGAAGATACTTAACAGCATTTAAGAAAACCTTATGAATTTTTTGTTTCTTTTCCTCTGTAAATTGTTAAATAAAACTCCAAACATTTTGCTGATTGCCAACTATTTTGTTCGTTTTAGTGTTATTATGGAGTTAGCATTATAAAGGACTGTTTTAGAAACTTAGTTTTAGGTTTTGTGTTAAGCACAATGATAACAGATGAAGTAAAATACTTTGAAGTGTCACCGATACTCTTTTTTCTCCCCATGTTGTTCCTATGCTAAAATCTGGAATGGAGAGTTAGTTGCTGTTGATGCTTTGCTATAGCAAGAGTGATGAATGTGACTTTAATCAAAATTTACTGGTTTTCCTGGGAGTTTATACAAAGGCCAGAATTCTTTTGATAGGTCTTGGTACACAGAAATCTCTGTGAGCATCAAAATGACTCATCAGCCACTTCAGGCACGCGAGTGTTTTTTAAACTGAACCTTTGTTTTGTTGTCTAACTGTGCTCTTCAATCATTGCAAATCCACATCCCTTTGTGGCTGTTAATAGTATCTCACCCTTGGTGCTCTCCTAGGCCTGACTCTTCCTGGTGTTCAGTGGGCTTCTGCGGGTGCTTACACTGACTGGAGAGCCCTCATTACCCTCATGACACTTCAGCTGTTGCAGTGAGGCCAGGTCCTGTCCCTGGACAAAGTTCGTACTTATTCTGCAGGCCTGCTTGTGCTGTTACGGCATAAAAGAGCCACAAGTGAGGTAGAAATGACCCTCTGAAGTGCAATTCAGTTCTCTGGAGAGAGGTGATGGCATTGCTCAGTCCTGGGCCATGCAAATTGGGAGATACATGGAATAAAAGGTTAGGAGTATGTGCTATGTCTTGGTGACGTTCAGCTGCAGAAGGTTTTCCAAACTGGAGTAGTCAACAGCTACCCGAGGCTTTCACCAGGTGTCATCTATGCATCACATTGGTTTGGCTGGGATGCAGGGCTCCTGGCACTCGGGTGGGTTTTTATCCCTTTCCACTTCAGACCAATGTGGAGTTTGTTTACCGCTGACCAGTCCCTATATGAAAGCAAAAGTTTTTCAAAGATGCCATTAGAAACAGCAAAAAGCAGACTTTTTTTTCCACCATAAAGGATGCTTTTGTAATTAGAAGTAGTCAGAAACCTTGTTTTGACTTTTAAATTGTGTTCTTCTCTTCTGAATATGCGTGAGTAGGAGAAACATTTCTTTTTCTGTGATTGTAGGTCCAGTTCTTACCCTGCTTGCCCTACTCCAAATGCCTTTGCTGTTTCCTTAATGAGAGTGACTCCATGGCAGTCAACTCTTCCTCCTGGGCTGACGATGAGGGGTCATACATCTTTGGGTTGAAAAGTGCTCAGTCTCAAACTGCTTTTGTTTTGAAATCAATGTATGTGTGTGAAAGCTGAACCAATGCTGGGTGCCTGGGAATAACCCATCATCGGGTTGTTTCTATTTGCTTCTAGTAGCTCCCAGAAGGAACCAAATGCTGTACAACATACATAGGGAACATGACCCCTTCCTTGAAGTCAAGTCTAAAAGAACCCCAAGTTACAGCATACTAATTGTGATATAAAGTTTAGTGAAATGCATATGGGTAGGCACATATTTCAATTATTTGGATAGCTATGACAGAGTTGGTTTCTTGACACATTTCTTAATGTATGAACTGTTGCAGTTATACATCAGATTTCAATTTTTTTAAGGTTAAGAATAAGTATTATCTTAAAAAAAATAGAGGACATAATACATTTTAGTTGGCTAGATGTAGGGTACAATTTGTTGTAATAATTAACGTTTGCTTGAAGTGACAATTTGAGGGCTAGCAAATCTTAAGTTAGCTGTGCAGTTATGGAGTGAAGCAACTAAATTGTATTTTGGATGTGTTTTGCATTGATCCGGTGGAATTCAGCTGAGAGACAAGTTTTAGATTGCCCTGAAAAGAGTCATCAGCGGATGACTAAGAGATTTACTAAGATACTAATAAATGTAACTGGTATATGCATGTTGGAAGTATGTAACCAATCAGGCAGATGCTAATTTATGTATCATCGGTGGTGCTGTTTTGTACATAAATTTTAGTATCTTCTTGCTCAAGAAGAATTCATTTTCACGGTGTTGCTGAAAATGCACCCCTTTGAATTTCATGAAGAAGCCTTTATGGCAACTTTTTTCTTCAAGAAAATGTAAGAAGGCTTGTTTTACTGTCACCTAAAACATACGTTTTTATATACACCTTAAAGTATACAAAACCTTGCACTGCATTATTTGAGTGTATACAAGTTAAATAAAACACTTTATGTAAGATTTAAGTATTTAATTTTTATGAAGCCAACTTCTAGTATTATGCCAAAGCTAGTGGAAAGGTTACCAAGGCTGGCAGCAGCGTGATTTTTTAGCCCTCTGTTCCTGCCTAGAAATGTTTATGAATGTTGGGAACGAAGGTAAAGTGGCATGGGCCTTACTGAAGAATAATGTTGTTATAATTCTTATTTAAAACCCCCCAAACTGTTGTAACTTTCTAGCTTATTCCAGTAAAACATCTGTTCATAAATTACACTGTTATCAGGAGAATTAGTCAGCTTATGATTTTTAGGTTCTGGGTTTACATTTCTGATTTTGAAGAAGGTAACTTGCTGTCTTCATTGTTGTCTTGTCACCTTCAGCCATCTTGTTGCAAATTGTTATTCTGTTTTGCTAAATGATGAGCGAAATTTGTCAGAATGTGGTTTTTACTTTGTTCCCAAGCCATGTTGTTCTCTTGATTCTCTTGCTTCGTTCATAGCTCTGCCAAGCCCCATCAATTCCATATACTGTAATGCTTAGCTTGCTTTCAGGCCTGCCACAAGTATGCAGACAGTTTGTTCACTGCGTTGCTCATCTCTCTCCTCACTTGTGCGTAGCATCATCTTCTGAGGCATGACAATATCTGTAAAGCCCAATTAGGATAAGCTTCTTGGATCATTGTAACAACTTAGAGAAATCTATCCACATGAAGACTGGTGGCCAGGTTAGGTGCATAGGTAGGGTTACTATTTGAATGTAAAACACTTGGTTGCTGGAAAATTTTTTGCGTTTGACTTCCGTTGATTTTTACATAATGTTTTTTATGTAGTGCAATTTATTTAAACGTGAGCGTAAAAGGCAGAGTGCGAACAGTTAGAGGAGTGCAAACTGTAGAGGAAATACTTAGCCAAGATTTTATGAACAATAAAGCCTAAACATGAATTTGTTAGTTCTTCCTGACCATGAGCAATCTGTGGTTTGGTCCTACTGCTGTTTATTCAGTCAGTCAGTAATTGAATGGTTATGACTGACAAAGCACTGGAGTGCCTGACAAAGTGAATCCAGTCTTACTGGTGAGTATTTGTCAGTTTAATTACCAGTTCTTCCTCCGAGCTGTAGTACTAGCCAGGAGCCCTACAGCTTTTTACAGTTGCTTTGGGAATGAACACTGAAGTTAAAAATACACCCTTCACCCCGTATAGGTGCTTGCTACCTTTCTGTGGCAGTTGCTTCTAGCTCAGTGTTTGTGAATGATGCCAAAATTGGTCAGACTGCAAATGTTTCAAGGGCTGAACCGGTCTGCCGATCTTTAGCAGTACAAACTTCAAAGGAGGAACAAACAGTTTTTTAAGAAGTGAACATTACTTCACCGCTATTGCTTTTGCCATCAGTTTATGTTCGTTTCTCTGTCTTAGGAAAGCAGCAGAAATGCTTTTGAGCCTTCTTAAATCACTGAGGTCTTAATTTGTGGTAGATCCACACAGTGATGTGGTTAACTAAAATACATAAGAAGCGTTTTCATGTATGGAGTATAATATTTCATGTATGCAGTATAATACTTGTTTTCAGTTGAATTAGGCAGTAAATGCACGGGAGTGCTACGTAAATTTTTGCAGTGTTTTTGACAGCATTTTCTTAGACAAATGGAAAGCAGATTTTTTAATGATTTGTTGTGTGTTTTTAATCAGGCTCATAAGTCCAAGGGCTAAAAGATTCACAGGGTCAGAGCTTTTAACTTTGCAGTGGCAAAAAAGGGAAAGTCTCTCTAACACGTTTAATTTGTACGTTTTCGTTTCTGTTTTGTTGAATTGCTTGATTTTTGATGACATTTTGAGGGAATTGTATTATACAGTGCATGTTTATGTCAGCATGTTTCGAGAAAAAGGGGAGGCGTGCACTTGTTGGGAAGGGAGCTGTAAACTGCAGTTCTTTGGGAGTCATCTGCATAACGTTGCACTGAAAGAAGCTTTGTGCAAGCAGAAGAGGCTAAGCACTCCTTTTTTGCTAGATCTGTAGTGTTGTCCAGGGGAAGATGATGTTTCACAAGAAACTTTCGCTGTATTTGTGTCCACAGTGTACTTGACTCACTGTTTTGGGCCTTACTTCTGGTAATGGTGAGGTGATGGAGGTCTTGGCAACAGATCTCTTGAGAAAAAGGACATGTGTCCAAGAGGAGGAATAAGGAGACATGAAGAAAGAGTGTTCAAACAGGTCTGTTTGGTACCTATGGAAATACCCAGCGTACAGGAATGGATGGAATTCCCCTCAAGTATTATATAAATTTACAGGTCAGTTACCACCACATACTTCCTTTTTTCCTGAGTCTTCATGGAAAAAGAAAACACAGACTGGGAAAGTTAACAAGAAACCATTTGAAGGCCTCATTCTTCCAAAGCAGAGGGGAAGAAAGAACACTTTTTTGCCTTTTCACATTGATTTCCTTCATTTTCATGTTCAGGAAAGAGTGCATTCCACCACATCTGCTGCAGCCTTAGTTGAGAATTAGCCTTGAATTTTCCACTCCCGGACATATATTTTCCCCTCAGCGTACAGTATTTAGCTGCGTACCACAACCTAAGAGCCTAGTTCAACTCTGTTCGGGCAAGTTGTTGTGCTGGTGTTAGTATTAAGCATCAAGCACCAGCTTACCAGTGCCACAGCTGTCCAGTAACACCTCTCTGCTGAACCATCGACAGTTGTCATGATACATTGCAGGGCCTACGATACAATGCTTAAGGAATTTTCAATTAAAGTCTGTTAAATGAGTGGAATAGGGTTGTTGCATACCTCCATGACAGGGTAGAATGTGGTGATCTTTGAAGTTGTAACTTTTCTTTTAGTCTCTCTTTTCACATTTTGGGTTTTCTTGAACACTTTCTTTTGAAAACTGTATCTTAGGTTTTTTCCCCCCTTCTCATTTGTTTTTCATTTAATGTTTTGTATTTTCTTTTGCCTTTATCTTGTTCATCCACTCACCATGTGTCCTTCCTGAAGTAGATTATTCTCAATGTTTGTCTTATTTCTCTCCTGTTGTTTGATGGATATAAAGCTATCAGAAATTTCAAGTATGGAAGCACTTTCTCCCGCTTTGAGCATTATATATAATATCAGGATTTTTGGTTTCTTAACAGTAGACCTTAGAGAATTAAAAAAAAAAGTCCAATAAAACACATCAAAGAGACAACATTTATGAGAACTATATATTGAAAGAGGCTTTTGAAATCTATTGTTTAAATTACTTTTCCTTTTGGGGCAACTGCAAAAGTACTTCAAGCTGATTTTGAACAAGAGCTGGAAGGAAGTAAAAGAATTACAAGTATTTTCTTTCTTTCCATTTCTTATGGAGAACAGTTAGTTGCTCTGCCAAGTCTGCTTTCAGTTCTGTTTTGTCCAAATAGGAGCCCAAGAAATTTTCTATTTCAAGGAAAAATTTCTACGTAAACATAAAATTTTATTTACATCTTGAATATTTGTGTAAAGGGATGTTCTACATATCCTAGCTTCATGGAATTTCAGTGTTACTAAAAGTATCCCTAGTCTAGCTCAAGGCTGCGCTTGAAGCTATGCCAGTATTTTTGAGGGCTGTAAATCAGGGTGACTAGGAGAAGAAAACAAGGGCACATTGGATGAGTAGTCTGCTATGGTTTTGAACAGAATGAAATGTTTGAGCAACTTCCAAAAATGAACAACAGAGTTAAAGCAGGCAGACTTGTCTTGATTAAAACAGGTTATGAGATGTGGTAGACTAGTGAATATGTTAGTAAGAAGGTTTTTCAGTGTCTGCTTATTCAAGGGATATTTTCTTGATCTGGTGGTACAGGCAGGTGTTACGGGGCCTCCTCACAGAGCGAAAATGCACTCTTGCCCTGACTTATGAATGGGTGTGACAAAAGAGGGAGGCCTGGGCCAAGCAAGGAGTGCCAGGAGAGCATCAGAATGAGACCAAGGATTTGTTCTCGTGTGTAACCTCAGCCCCACGTCAACATAAGACAAAATTGACTGCAGAGGGATTGTTCAGCATCTGTCTGTTTCAGAAGTGCCCAGATTTCACTTCAGAGTCCCTGAAGTTTGAACCATCAAACTTGGTTTTATGTGGATTTTTTTAATTAAAGGGTTTCTTGGGGCCAAATAGTCTAGTCATATCTCCCTGTCTGGTGGCGAAGTCATTTACCTTGCACCACAGGCTGACAAATCTGAGTCGTCTCTTGTACGGTAAGAGAGATAGGAAGGCTTTTATTCTTGTTTGTTTAGTTCAGCTTGGCTATTCAACATGACCTAACAGAACTGAATGTTGGATTCCAATTAAAAGGTTTTAAGAATTGTATGTCTGAATTCCTTTGGAATTCTTAATATTTGGGTGTCTGGGATTTAGATTCTGGCTTTTGTACTCTGTTCGTTTCAGTGGGATTAAACTTCCCGGTGAGGTGGAATGCAAGCTCTTTGCAGTTTTGCATATAATCAGGTAGAAATGGTATCGTTGAGACACCAAATTCAGTAAATAGGAAACTTGTATCAGCAGTCAGGTTCCTAGTCTGAGCAACCAGTTGTGGAATTTCGTGTGCAGCAAGCCAAGTTTTTCTGGTGTCTTTTGGTGTCGTTCTTTTTGGTGCCTGTTGTCCTTCAGCACCCAGAGAGAAGCCATTCTTCCACCATGTTTTGCTGCGCTCGTTTTGAGAGAGGTTCTCCACTACTGGAAGTCCTTCTCTGCCACTGGTTTGCATTCATGTTTCTGGAGTGTAAATGGCCTGATTTTCATGTACAGTTCCTGAAGTACAGTGGCACTAATTCTTTCTTATTTCTGGACGTATGATTCCTGATACATTTTCACATCATATTTGCCTTTGAAGTGTCTGCATTATGTCGTCAGGTCACAGGCAATCTATTATTGTCAACAAGGTATTTTCCCTCATTGAACTTCTCCAGTTGATAAATGGCTTAATTTTCTGGTGATTCCATGCGCGTAGCATTCCATTTTATGCTACAGGACTTTATGCTCGGGTATCTCAAAGTTACCAATTAAATTCCGTGCGTTACTCTGAACGGTCCTTCCATGCTTTGATCGTATCTCCTAACTGTTACTATCGTAACTCCTAACTGTTAGAAACTGTTTTTAATAAGGTACTGCTGATTTTGTTTTTTTCTTGCTAAATTCATTGGTAAAATCACTAAATAAAATGGCTTTCTGAACAAATGTCTGTGGAAGTACACTAGCAATCTCCACGTGGTGCGTGCTTTCCCTTTTTAAAACTCTGTAAGCTAGTTAGTTCATTCATACTGCTAATATGTGTTTCAAGTTTCCCCTCTGTTTCTGAGTTCACTAAAGATTCTTCGTATGTCACACTATCATAGGCTTTGCTGAAGGCCAGATAAATGATGTCTGCTAGAGATGCTTACATTTAAAAACACAAACCCCCTAAGATCGGCTGACATTGTTCATTTTTTTGGAAGTGCAGATAAAAGTATATTCCTTTATGTACTTCCATCTCTTGAACNAACAACCTCACAAGTACTCTCTTTTCCATTACATTAGAGTAACTCATACTGAGAGAAATCACATAGGTAGAGAAAGACAAATTGTTTATTTGAATAACCCTGTCTTCAGTGTTTTCCTCAGAAGACAGTACCACATACTGTTGAAAACTTCTTTTACAACTAAAATACTTCATAGTTGCAGTTAATGTCTGTTTTCAAGTTAGTGTTTGTGGTCGAGCGAGGAGCCAGCACCACCCTCAACATCAGAGACCTATTAAAATATTTTCTGTAACACCTCCTACTTCATGTGCCAGTGTTTCCAGAGCTCTGCGATGTAAATTATCTAGTCCTAACTTGAGTTTAATAATTATATTGAATTTTGCTGTCACGTTGGCTGTGTTTATTTTTGCATCCATTAACTAATCTCAAAGAAGAAAATACAGTTTTTTGCTTTATAAGTTCCTAAATTAAAAACACATATTTGGTAATTCACATTCTCCAGAAATCTTGGAAACAGTCTGGTAAACATTCTTTAAAACTACTTGTAGAATTCAGTGGCCTATTAATATTACCCAAGAAGCCATAAAAAGCACAAGCCAATTGACAGTAAAAGTAATGTACATTTCCCAGAAATTTAAAATCGTGGGGTGAGGAGTCATTTGGCAAAACAATGACGATTTTCCTCTGTGGCTTTCAACTAAGTTTTGACTTTTGTTCAATCTGTTGCCTCTTGACATTTCTTTAGTATAGGTGGAAGAAAATAGATGCCCTAATCTTGCATGTGGAGTTTTTCCTTTCATGTGTTTGATGTTCCAGCCCATCAGAAATGTTACCATCCTTCCCATCTCCTTTCTCCCCTGCATGTATTTCATCTCCACACTTCTGTCTGTGTTTTGCTGTCATCAACTTCATAGTCTTTCCAGCTTCCAGCACAGTCTTCCAATCCTTACCTGGCTTCCCTTGCAGCTACTTTCCCCATGCTGCCTTTTTTTTTTGTGTTATTCTTCAATATTTTAGGAAGCAGTTGCTTTGCGTATTCAACTATCTGCATTTTCAAAGTTGTTTTTTTTTCTTAAAATCTATCCTTTCCACAGGTAATCTGGGAGATGTAATAATAAAAAAAAATACTTCTACATAGTGTTTGCTCATTCTGTTAGACAGTGTTTGTTCTTCATCACTCAGGAACTTTGTCTGCCTATACCTGAATATATCTGTTCTCATCTTTTCCTTTAGGATCTGTGAATTGGTGCAATTATTTTTTTTTGATGACTTGATGATTTAGAGTCCTTATTGCAGTAGTTCAGTTGCTAGTAGTGCTTCATATTACGTAACGGGATTGGGAGTAGCAGAAAATGTGCAATGTTATTAGCAAAGCAGCTGTCAAGGTATGGATGTGTAGGTATAGAGCGTTTCACAATTAATTATGGAGAGGGCTTTGTTTTCCCTTTTGGCATGAAAGGAGGAAATCGTGCATTAGGCCTGTCATTCAGGAGGTCCCTTCCAGTGCTGCTTTCCTGTGAAAAGCCACGGCCAGCCATCACCTTGTCCAGAAATGTCCTCTCCAGGGTTGCTCAAGTTACTAGCAGCATTGATCGGAGCACTTTCTATTTCTAAGTGTCAGGAGCCGGTTTACAACTGGCTTTCTTTATGGGTGGACAAGATGTGATTTAACATGTACTTTTCATTGCAAGACCACCCAACTACAACACTCAGAGGGAGAGAGCTGTGGTGCTTGACCGTGTTTTTATATGCTGTATTGATATGTATTGGCTGTGAGAGTATCTGGTTACACGTTTGAGCACTCCCTAGCTGTTCTCTAATTGCTCCTGTTTTGCTCATGGTTGCTTAATGTGTAATCTTGACTGCTACACTGAACTCATATTATTTAAACTGCTGGGAACCTGTGCTCGGCATTAAATGTGCAGCTGGTACAGCTGTGGCTACTTCATTCTGCCACTGTGGAAGCTGCAAGTCTCGCCAAGGAGCAAGCTTGCCAGAGGGTTGACCTGTAAAGTGAGTTGCTTTAATATAAAGGCCGTGGAAAACACTCCAGCACATAGCTGCTCTAGTACAACTTGCTGTGGTGTGAATGCACTACAGAAACCCTCTAATTCCCTCCTGTGCTGGGGGAGCTCTGTTTTTAATAAGGTTCAGTGAAAAGGTTTAGCAAGTGTAGAATGGAGTTAGAATGGTTTAAATTGACTGCAGGGATGTCTTTTGTATTAACAGTGGTTTTCTGATCATCTTGCCCCCCAAAGCAAGTGTGCATTGGTTTAGAGAGCTCTAGTTGCTGATGGGGGGAAAAACTCACTGTATGAGTTGTATTTAAGGTCAAGAGCTGGATCTTTACCTCCTGTCAATGGGCAGTTCGTCATCTGACCTGGTATTGCTGCAGCAAACCAGAGAGAAGTTACTGGGACAAGGGCAGAGCTCTGCTGGAGCCACTCATGCAGTCTGTGTGCCACCGTGGCCGATAACATATTTACTGTATGGTGTGCTTTACATATATGTATACTGTAAGTACACATCACATACTTGTATGTATACGAATGATACTTTATGTGTATGCTAAATGTGTAGTTTAATAAGAAAGCGTAGGGAAAAATACGTGAGGGGAAAAATGGCTCAAGATAAACCACTCCAGTGCAGGGTTGTTGCAGGAAAGAAAAAACAAAACAAAGCAAAACAAAAAACTCTGCAAGAAATCTGGCTTCAGCCCTTGCAGAGCCAGCCATGGGGGTTTTGTCCACAGGAGAGAAGCTCAAGCAGCTGCCAAAACCAAGGGAGTTCTGATTGCATTATAAAAGGCTACTTTTTCCTTCTAGCAGGGAAGGTGGCTGTTGGGGAGCTACCTGAAGAAACTAGATTTATAGGGGGAGGCATAATCTGAGTAGGATGGCAGGGTCTTTCAGGTAGTCATCCCATGCAGGTAGCTTTATCCTGATTTTGTGAGCTGATGATACCAACCTGCAGACTGCCTTTTGGAGCTGGGCAGGAATGATAGCCCAGACTTTCAGATCCCAAGCCTGTGGAGGACTGCCAGCATTGGTTTGCCGTAACAGGTTTTAGACTTAATGCCTTACGCAAAGTGCTTGCTGCTTGCTCAGTGGGACTTCAGTTACCAAGCAATTTTTAAAAGAACTAGCAGCTTTCTTTTGGTAAAGCAAAAGGGGTAAATCCTTGGTGCAGTATTGGAGGCTTAATCACAAAAGAGAAACCATTAAGGCAATAAAATCTGGCCACAGAGTATGCTTGATATCAGCCTTTTCCTAGAGGTGTCTTTGGGTTATAAAGAAGCGTGTTTGAAATAGAGTAAACGCCAAACCAAAGACCTAGTCTGCCAGAACACTTCTGTGGAGTCCTGTGTTTCGCAAGGTCTTCCTGAGTTTTCGTGTTTCTGTGTTTGAGCAGTGTATTGACTTTCAATGCTTAAAGCAGATCTCAAGACCCTTCTTATTTCCCTGCTACGAATGTGTGGTGTTGCCTGACTGCTTGGTGTCTGTGAGATTGCTCTGCTGTCCTTGACTATATATCCATGATGGGTAAGAGTCTTGGATGTGACAGTCTTTCCATTCTGTTTGGTCTTTTTCTCAGGAAAACAAATCAATTGCATTCATAAATGTTCACTGTTCCATTTTGCAGGCATAAAGCGTAGAAGCTTGATTTTTTTTAAATTCCCAAAATCATGGCTTGTAGCATGAACCTTTCCATAGCTACATCATGACTTATGTATTTTATATATATGTATGTATTAAAAACCGTCCTAAGTAATCTGTAGAAAGCTCTATATAGGGTATTTAAAATATTAATGCCTGGCCTACATGACTCAATTTCTTCCTCCTTTAAGTTTTAAGGAACTTGTTAACATAACATAAAAATTTCTGTTGTTCATAGAGGAAAGAACAGAATTTTTACTAGATGTGGAAAATTCCAAGTGGAACATGTACAGATAAAGTACAATTTGGAGGTTTAAGAACACATTTTATGATTCTGACTTTTGCACGACCATGCAACAACCTCACAAGTACTCTCTTTTCCATTACATTAGAGTAACTCATACTGAGAGAAATCACATAGGTAGAGAAAGACAAATTGTTTATTTGAATAACCCTGTCTTCAGTGTTTTCCTCAGAAGACAGTACCACATACTGTTGAAAACTTCTTTTACAACTAAAATACTTCATAGTTGCAGTTAATGTCTGTTTTCAAGTTAGTGTTTGTGGTCGAGCGAGGAGCCAGTTCTTTTCCTTTCTCCATCTTTTACTAGCTTAGGACAGTGTTGGGGCTCCTGTAATTGGTACCGACTGGTAGTGGCAGCAGCAGAGTCATGCCAACCTGCGTAGACACGCACTGCATGTTTACAGGTACTATGGATAAGATTGACTGCATGCAATTCCCCTAGCAATAGAGGTTGCATCATAGGGATTGCTGAGGTGAAGCAGAGGTTGAAAGGATATGGCAGACTTTTTCTTTTCCTGCTCCAATTTTAATTTGTTAGCACACCTGCGAGTCTGGCATTTGTTTTGTTCTTTGCTTCTCCTCCTTTCAATGTATATAAATGGCTCACTGGAGGTAAGACTAACTCTAGTTTTATTGCCAGCTAACGTAACCCCGTGCTGCTGACCCCAACATCCACATCCCTGCACCCAGAAAGCGCACTCCATCCGTTTCTTTCTCTCTTTGTTAGGTAGTTTGCAAGAGGGAATTGGTGAATGCTGGTCTTGGAAGTCTCTGCAGAAAATAAGAATTTAACACATCTCATTTAAAAACTATTTTTAATGTTTAAGTATAAGGGGAGATATAAAAAGCTTGTAAGAGGAATATAGTTTATCATACCACAGGGACAAGAGATGAAGAGCATGACATCTGGAAGGTTTGCTAATATAAATAAAAACAGCTGGACGACGGAGAGCTCATCTCCTACTACAAGTCTTCCTGTTTTAAGAAAATGCTAAACCTGTTTGTAGTACCTGGCAGTATTTTAAAAAGGACTTTCTGTATCACAGAGGAAGTTGGTAATAAAGAAATAGAATTCTTCAGTTCTCTGTGGAGACAGGATTTATTCACCTAGGTGAGTAAAAATGATGGGGCCAAATGTTTCAGATGCAGCTATTGAACCTCCAGTCTTTAGAAAAAGTAACTGTTATAAAGGTGAGAAATAAGCATAAAATACCCCATTTATGTAACACAAAATCAGGTCTAACCTCTAGAGTGGCAAGGACCAGTTGTGCTAGTGCTAATAATTGTTCCTGTAATAATTACATTTAATATTAATTAAAATAATAATTACTTCTATAATTGGTATTAGTAGCCTGTTTACTCTTGTAATTATTAGGTTAAAATTCTTGTCCATCTGAATGAGAATTGAAAATTAACACTAATGGCCCCAGTGTAAATGTCAAATTGTTAATAACTTATTGAGGATCATTTCAAATCATACCATGTGGTATCTGGAAGTTACAACCAGAAAGTGAGCTAATAGCAACAGCTAAATCATCTCTTTACCTGCCATAGAAGACACACTCTTATCCAGAAATACTAATTGATGTAGTTAAAAAAGAAAATATTATGACTTTAATGTATTTGCTTGATACACAGTTTGCTTAATGCTATGCTATGTTCTAGAATGTATGATGAATGTTTTAGCTGAAGTAGGCAACTTAAGTATGGAGTCTTCACTTTGGAACTAGATGAAATAAGGCAAAATTGAGGTTTTAAAAGTTAAGTATTTGTGTTTGTTTCACAATTCTCTGTAATTTGTGTGACTGCATTTACACAATATGAAGGAAACAAAACAAGAAATCTATTTTAAAGTGTGGGGGATTATTAAAAATTGGAATAGAAATCAGATTTTGCATTTGTGGGACTGAAATGTTCTGTATGCACTGTGTGAGAAGTGGCCAAACCCAAAGAAATTGTTCTCAAACACTGAATACTTCGGCCTGAAAATCATGTTTTGCTTTTATTTAACTAACAGCAATAATAGTGGCTCCTAAAAGAGCGGTCAGGCTGAGAGCGGGGTCTCGTTCAGGAACCTGTCCCTGATGGCAGCTTTGGAGGAGGGAGGATGTAGGGAGGACAAACAAGCCTGGCCCCATCAGCGCCCATTCCCCATGGACCCTCCCAGCACCCACTGTTGTTGGGCTGCAAGTGTTAGAGGTGACATCCCAGCCTCTTGCCCCTGAGCTTGCCTAGTCTGTTTTTGAACTCTTGAGTCTCCCATTGCAGCCTCATCCAGCAACAAAGATGTTCACTACCAGCCACGGAGAAAGGGCGTTTTTGCTTGTTGTAAACCACCTACTTCAGTCCGAACTTTCCTGCCTAATATCACTAATTGCTGTCTAACATCACAGCCTTTGTCACTTCGCTTTCTTGGAAAAACCTTGTCGGTGTGGTGTGCCTGCTGTAACTCTGCTGCATGTTGATGTAGCAGTATCTGGCCTGATTTTGTTCGTAATGGAGTTTCACTAGTGTAAAAATATAATAAAAGATTGTAGGTTTAGATGTGTGGGGTTTGCATCGCCGTACAATGAAGTAACACTAACTGGGAGGTACTCCGTAAATCAAACCATATATATTTAAATATTCTGCAAAGAACAAAATTATGGGGAGCACTCTAACAGGTAAGCAGGTCTCTTCTGAAAAATGAAAGATACCAGATGCTTGCTTTTATTGGATCCATAAAATTACCTTATGAAATCTGGTTTTATAATTCCAGGTTGTACAGAAGAAGTCTGAAAAACACTCACATGGTTTAAGATACTAAATATCTTACCAGTGATCAGGGGATTTAAGATAAGCAGAGGTGAACAGGTTTAGCAGGTTTCTGTTTTCCCTTCTCAACCAGTTGCATTTTGAAAATGCTAATGCTTAACTGATCTCTAGAGCCCGAAGACATTCATGGATTTGTATCAGCAGTGACTACAATAACTAGGGGCGCCGCAGGGAAGCGTGGCGTTGCAGCTGCAAAGGTGGGTTGGTAACGAGGGCAGAGCACCGGCGTACGTGGAGGCTGGCTGCAGCTGGCCAGCGTTGCTTTGCCCCCACTGCTAGGTCGGTGGTGGGGTTGTGAGAAGAGCTGGTGATTTTCTTGCTTTGTTGGGATTCTGTGTGTTTTGGTCAAGACCACTGACTGGGATTTAAGGTTTGATGGTTCTAGATAAATTCATGTTTCCAAAGCACTAATAACTAAATCTAAGTGTTTAATTTACTCACCCACGCCTTTTCTTCCTGGCAATAGTTGGAATTGGAATGAAAGCTGTATAGCTAATTCCCAGGTAGTTATTTTCTTTATTTTGTGTTGCACAAGTAGGTTGAGCACTAGGCTTTGACAGAGTGCGGTTCTTGTGGAAGGTAATCATAGGACATACTGGATACGTGATAATTTGGTGCTGTTTTATGCCTGTCCTTGTACAGGACCCTTGTCCTTCTGGACCCTTGTACAGAAAAGGAGCTGTTGTTACTTAGAGAGGATGCCAGGCCTTGCCATCAGCAGCGCTGAGCGTCTTTTATAAATGAATGGGCCATCAGTTTAAACTCTGCCTGCCAACTGCAGCTACAGAAATCCCATGGCCAATAGCTACTCTAGCGGCCAGTTACTGAGCTATGACAGGCCACATGTGACAAAACCAGCAAGGAACTTAATTCACACTCTGAATGTATACGTCACACTTCTTCACAAACAAAGTACATAGTGTCGTTGTGGCTTTTTTTAGGTACCCGTTTTAGCCTCAAGTGTTGAAATGATGTTGTAGCCTGACAGCTCACTTTGGGTGAGACGTTCCTTTGAACTTTCAAGGTGGGTAACATGTTCCAGCGAAACTAGGTGCTTGCTGAATCAGGGCCATAGTTTGTTTCTACTGAGCAACACGGAGAGTTCACAAGTTGGCTTGTGTTGGCACCTTTTCATTAGCAGTGGTTGAAAACAACAGGTGCGTGCTGTCACACTTTCCTTCAACAAGAAGCAAACTTTATATTTGACTATGTATACGTTTTCATATTGTTTTTAATAAATGTCTCGCCAGTATTGTGCACCTTGATTTAGATTAGTGTTTATTTCTAACTGCATGCTTTCGATATTCACATATATCACTTGAACACTGTTTTTCTTACGCAAGTTTTGCAGATGCCTTATGCTTTAAGAAAAATAGCACTCAATTTATAATTCTTTGCATGCCAAATAAGGTCTGTTGCTAGAGATGTCTAAAGCCACCCTGATTCCATATAAACTTCTTTTTCTTTTTATCATGTGCGCCTCTTTTCAAAAATACATCTTAACTTTAGATGCACTGAGTGGTGTTTGAGAAGGCATGGTTGGAATGCTTGAATAATTCACCACATCTACATTGACCTCAGCTCATCCTTTGCAAACTTGCAGTATGACCCAGGAGTTTTTCTTGCATTGTCTGGGATGGAAAACCAAGCGGTGAATGTTTGCAGTGGCCTCGTTAGTGTTCAGCAACACTAATGTGGCTCTCTGTAGCATGTAGCAACTTGCTAGTACTAGAGTAGAAAGAGGAAAGGAAATCTCAAGCCTACCGTGGCAAATCTAATGTTTAAAGCTAACCTGCTTCTGGAGTTCCTGCTGTAAACCAACAGAGCTTGACTCCTGCCAGCAAGCAAAATGTCTAAGCTCAGCCTTTCCACATGTCACTCATAAAAAGATGACCAGTGTTACTGTCAAAATGAAAGGATTACTGATGCAGAGAGTTGATGCGCCCATTTCCAATATAGGGAGACACTAAGATACTGAAGAAAGAAGAGGAAAGAACTGAAAAGCCATACCTATGTTTGGGACAGGATCCCGTGTTGTATCACCGTGTTGGGATTACGTCAATGACGAATTGTTTCCTTGGGGGGCAAAAAAGAGGTAGAACAAGAAGAGCTGAATGCCAAGTGTTTAAAAAAAAAAAATTAGTACCTTGTACAGTGCAGGAACTGTGTGAGAACAGTTAGGCCTTGTGTAAAGATTGCCCCATATTGCTGAAAAGGCAGGGAGACCTTGGAGTTATCTGCTGCTTCATAAACTGGTGGACAACATTTCCTGACGCTGGAATTGGAGAAACAATATTTTCCTATTTCCATTCCCTCTCCATCCCCTAGATGTCATCAATATAAACTGTACTGAGAAACAACCAGAAAACTATTTTTAGTGGCAAAGAGTTATCTTCCTGAATGGATATGGTTTTATGTTTTATCTTGTAGAAGATACTTGGGGAATCCTTTTAAGAAGCTCTCTGATCTCATCGTAGCTCTGAATGTTGGGAAGGTCAAAATGGTTAGGAAGAGTGTCCGAAACATAAAACATCTTGGACTTTGTTCTGGTGCCTGTATTTCAGTGATTGCTGCCTTTGGCAGATACCTATACAGATCCATTAGCCGTTTGTGTTGGTGAGATGTTAATGCAACTCTGAAGAAAAATTGCCAAGGAAAGGAAAACATTGTGAGAACTCTAAAAATATGCCAAAACTGGTTTGGGTGGGTTTGGGGCTTTTTAGTAAAACTGGAATGGTTTTAAAAATAAATAATGGAAAACGTTGTGTAAACCAAAATTCTTAGTCAATAACCAATGGTCATTTTGGTTTGGATTTAAGTTTCAGCTTGACACTATAGTAGCTAAATGTTGAATTCTGTGTGTTATGAAACTCCTATTTCCACGCTTTTATGCAGTCTCTTTTATATATTGTGGTACAGTGATATCTTAGACTTTTGTATCATCTAAAACGGGATAAACAGTGAATAGAATAAAAATTTGAAAGAGAAGAACAATTTTAGCTTAAAACATTGTGCTGGTCACGGGAGCACTGGTGTTGTTTTGTTTTGGTTTTTCTTGGCTGAATAGACGGCTTGGTCTTTAATATTGAGCAAAGCTATTACACTGAATACATACAAGAGATCTGAATTAATGCTTTCTGCACAGCCTTAATTCTAGTAATTGCTAATTTGGGAGTTAGTTTTTTTTAACATTAATGTCCTTCTCATGAATTTTTCGAGGTGCTTTTTTTTTTTAACCAAAACCTTAGGACTTGCTTGACAGATTGCACCACTTGCACTAAGTAGTGAAGCGGTTGTTTTTCAGGATGCAGACTTTGAATTGCTGCTTACAAACTTCATTATGAACACCTCCCATTGACGCTTTCACATCAAAAATCAAAGAGAGGCCATAGCTGAGCAAAATCAGAGCCTTGTTAATAATGGCAAACAAATAGCCTTTTATTTATGTGGCTTATAAATTGCCAATGGCAATTAATATGATTGAATATATTTTTGTTTCAAATTAATGTGTACTGCATATAGTCCTCGTGCATATTTACTGGGAAGAAGGAGATTAGAGGACTTTGTAGGCAAGAATTGCAAGATTATCTCATTGTAGTATATTATCCACTTGAATTCCTGCTGTTTTTGAATGCTCTGCTTTTCTCAGTCTTTTCCCACTGTATGCCTGACAGTTTCAATTTAGAGTTGTATTTTTTTTTTCCTGAGAGCGTAATTTATCTAAAGGGGTACTTCATGACATGAACAGTTTGTGGGCTCTCTTCCCATCTTTGAAAATTAGTTTCTGTACCAAAAACTTGCCACAAAAGAGCAAATAGGTGTTTTGTGTTTGCGTGAAACCGTATTTTTCCATTTAACAGACATCGTGTGCTGTTGCAGTGATCCCCTCTTTTAATCCTTTACTGAATCGAGCAATTGACAACTGTGTGACTATGCTTTTATGATGCTTCTTTTCAATGAACTTTGAAGAGGGTGCTCTTGATTCTCTTTTAACCATTTATTGTAACCGAAGACTAATGTTTCATGGCCCAAATTGCGTGGGCTGCAGGTAGCTTTTCCTTTTGAGATACACTTTGCATAGAACTGAGTAATAAAAGTTAAAAAGAAAATCTTTGGATTAATTGCGCTCCACAGTATATTTGAGAAAAATAAATGCTTTGTGTTACAGGTTTCTCAATTTTAGCCACAGGCTAAGTCTTGTAGATATAATTATGCTTTAAGAGACATTTTAAGTGCTAGTTGGACCTTTAACCTGCGTTTCCTCTGGAATAATTACAGGATGTGAAAATGGCCAAATGAAATGCTTACTCATAGAGATTAATAGAATTAGTTAAGCTACTGTTACCTTATAGTTGATTTATATTGTGTGTGTAGGTCGAAACAGGTTGTAAAGGCATGTGGCTGTTTTCCTATCTTTTCATACTTGCTAAAGGTTTTCCTTATGTTTGTCACTTGCTATGTTATGTGAACTGCTTAAAAAGGCATTTTAGACCACTGGCAGGTAGTTGAATTTCAAAGGCTGGCTCTATTTAAAACAAAACAGTAGTCTTTGAACTTCTATGAGTTTTTCTGAAAATAGCAGTAATGGCATTGATTCCATCACCTTCCAAGGAAAGAAGTTGAAAAAGAAATGTCTGTGGGTTGGTAGTCCAGACACCAAATATATTTTGCAGACATTTGAAATCAAGCTTGAGTCAGCTACAGTGGAAGTGGGGGAAATTAATAAAAATAATTTGTCTATCTGCATTGCCAAAATTGATTAAAGAGGTAAACATTTTGAAAAGTCTGTAAGCATGAGAAGTGGTACAGCAGGATTAGAGCGTTTAATCTTATTTAAAGATTCAAGATTGGTGGTAATTCTAGTATTTTCAGTAGAATATTCACTTAAGAGTGAACTACCTTTTAAAATGTTATTTGATGTGTTTCTTTAAAAAGTTGCCTTTGAAGCAACTTGAGTTTTGATCTTTGAATGAAAATAGTGTTGAACAGTTACTGTCCTAATTTTCAGAAACTGACTCTAACGGAAAGCAAATTTAGAATTAGAGGAATGTTTGAAATTAGCTAATCTCATTAGACAATATGGTGGTAGTGAGTAGGCAGGTTCTTACCGTGTTTCACTGGTGTTGAAGTACTTTCTGTTGGGTTACTTTCAGTGAGGCCTTCGTAGTCCCCCTCCTGCAGCCTCTACCAGCTGCAGTGCTTGGGGGCTTCACACAGGTGAGGAAGAATGTGCAACGGTGCTATCAAGGAGCAATAGCTTATCATGGCTCATTTAAAAATCTCAGCAGATGCCAGCATAATATATTCATTATTGCTTTTTGGGTTATTCAGTGGAATCCTGTTTTAAGGTGCAGATGGTGCTCATCCTCTTTGGAGATCCTGGGAAGGATTTGGGGCAGTGAACTGGAACCTTTAAAAATCTGACCCACAATTAGAATAAACTTTTATCATATAAAATTTTTTATTCAACAGCTTTGTTTTGAATTGAAGAGCATTTGGGTAAACTCATTTTACCACTTGCATAAGGTATCTTTAGTGAATTATTTCATTATTTTAAAATCCTGTTTGAATTTGGTTTAGAGTTAATGTTTGTTTCAGTGGTTACAGCAGCCAGTGAAAATGAGACTTACTTTCTTTTAGTCAGTGAAGTATAAATGCAAAAGACATTGAAAATCAATTATTAAATCAAGGTTTCCTTTATTCTCATTCTATTCACATTTACCTCTCTTTGATGACTTCCCCTTAAGGTATTATACTAATGTAGGAAATTAAAGATTTTCCTCATATACATTTCTGTATCATCTGAGTTACAGCATTTCTCATCTCTTTCCTAATAAAGATGCTCAGTAAGTCCACTTAGCATGTATGAGATATGTCTGTACACAGAGAGGATACAACTTATTTCTTTACAGCAATTATTCTGTTATTAATTATCCCAGATTTCTTTTAAGAAATCTGTATTTTGCCCCTTGTGTAGAACAGTGATACAGTGCAGGAATTACAGCATTTCACCAGGGATGCAAGCAAAAATCCTGGAAAAGATCGCTCAACACGGAATCTCAAAAAAAATGGTCTGTGATAAATGTGTGTTATTTTTGCCAAAAGGTGTATTTGTATGCATCGTTGTAGTACTATGATGGATGGCGTGAAGAGCGTTTATGGGCACAGCTGTGTGTTGAGGTGTGACACTTCAACTGGGAAATTATATACTAAAATATCTTTGTGTTATAATGCCTTTTTTCACTTAAGTAATTTTTAAGGAGCTTTGAGAAACACAGAGGCTGTGGTTGAAGGGAAATAAACTTAGCAAATCATTAACGAATATAATAAAAGAGTAAGGGAAAGGAGAGTCTGTAGTATTGGACTATTGACTGATCTGTGTGTTTATTAGAAGACATTAGAATACCATGTTTAAAGTAGTTGACTAAAACTTCAAAAGCATTACGTTGGCATAGGCTTTATTAAGAACATGCTCTTTATATTGAAATGAGAAGGGACAGCCAAATCCTTTAATGTACGGTTATCACATGCTGGCCAGAGAGCTTCCAGCGTTTATTGGAACATCAGTGCCTTGTGAAAATGTTTTTAAACTTCTACCAGATTTTCTAAGATTATGGAATGATTAAGTATTAGCCAATTGTGGTGCTCTTGGGAATCATGAGTTTCTGGAAAATATCCCTCTGCTGTCTAAGAAATGAAGCCCTGTTCTGGGGAATTCATCTGGAAAGAGCTTTTCTTTGGGGGCGATGGGGACCATCTGTGGAATTCCAACTACGTGGAAAACCTGGAGCAGAGATGGGCAAAAAATACAGCAGGAGGCAGGCGGTTCTTAAGAGGTCACTGCAGTAACCTTGCGTTGAGGAAAGGTCCGCATGTGCAGGCTGATCTTCTGACCCTTAATTATTCAAGGGTAATGTTAAACACTCTTCTTGCTTATGCAATATTTCCATGGCATAGGGCTTCTAGTCATTCCCAGTCTTCATACAACTTCCGTATATATTTATTGACACGTACACAATATATAAACACGCAAAACCTGTGGTTGTTATTTAGTATGCCGTGCATATAGTTTAAGAGCATTCAACTCTAAAGTGAACAAAAGCAAAAGGAAACGTGCTCCGAGATTCAATTCACAAATTACTTTCTACTGCAGTGAATTAGTAACTTCGTACTGTAGTGAGGTGGATTTTTTCCATTTGAACCGTTTGGTTCACAAATGACTTAGTACTCAGTGGTTTACTACTGCTGTGGGACTTCATCAGGCAAGTGGTGTTTGTCAAGTTACCAGTTTTTGTGTGCGTGTTCNATTCACAAATTACTTTCTACTGCAGTGAATTAGTAACTTCGTACTGTAGTGAGGTGGATTTTTTCCATTTGAACCGTTTGGTTCACAAATGACTTAGTACTCAGTGGTTTACTACTGCTGTGGGACTTCATCAGGCAAGTGGTGTTTGTCAAGTTACCAGTTTTTGCGTGTGTGTTCATTTGCTTTTGGCCATCTGCTTTGAAATTGCATGATAAACCATATTCCAAGTTGTGATGGAAATCCACCCTTTTTCTCTCCTTCCATCGATACAGTGAAGTCTGTTCATAAATGGAGAAGATCTGGCTGTCATTTCTCTTGCAGCTTAATGTGGCGACTTGACTGTGTCCTTTAAGAAAGGAGTTCTGTGTCCCCATCCCCTCCCCAATTCACCGTAGTTTATTTACAGTATGTGGTGAATTGGTCTCTTTAATGCAAAACGCAGAGTGCTTCTGTATGAAGTCTGACAATAGGAGAGAACACATCTTGTTCTTTGCTTTGAATGGTAATGGTACATCATGTTCTAAGTATGGAAGGATTTAGAAATCACTGATTTTTATGTTGGGTGCTTTAGCTTCCTTGTCTTTCACTGCATCAGCCTGAAATGACCTGTAATTCTCTCTCTTGTGGGCATTTCTCAGTGTCTATTTACTTTTTTAGCCGTATTTAAAAAAAGAGAATAAAAATCAGAGTTTTGTTACATTTTTTGTAACCTTCTCCCTTTATAGCTATTTCTTTCACATTGGAGCTACCGTGTATGGGCTGATATTAAAATATATTTCACTAGTGATGTAATCCTATTGTTTCAATGGCAAAAGTCTTGAATTCAGAGGCACACCCTGGAATGATTTAGACACATGCTATATTGGGTAAATATTTTTCTGTTTTAATAGGCATTCCATGATTGTGGCCTACCGTATCAACACTGAGTTAGAGATTAAGCTGAGAAGGTGGGCCTGTTAGGAGACCATCTACCTATTTCAGATGTCGTGTTACGATGCAGAGTGTGCGTTCAGAAAGGAGGCGGCGTTGGCCTTACAATTCCTCTTTGACCACCGTCCTGGGGGTCCTGCTTGCACACTGCATGCCAGGTGTGGGAGGTGGGGAATGTCTGGCCCTCGGTGCCTCGGGGAGCAGCATCTTCATGCTGTGTGTCAGCCACGTACAAGCGCTGAGCAACCACACTGGCTTTTAGTTCTCTTTTTAGTCCTCAAATATACGTACTTGCTTTTGTCATCATCGTGATGTAGTTTTGTGTTCTGTCTTCCCAAACATGCCTTGATGTAGGTATTGATGCAGTTTCTGTGGAGCACATAGCGGTCTCCTTTATGGTCTGTAGCCTAGTGCTACTTTCAACATCCCTACTAAAAGTCTCCGTAAACTCCATGTGGAAAATGTAGCTACATAGCCCCAGCATTCCTACCAACAGTGTCAGCCAGTTTGTGTGCGGAGCACAAAATAGGTCTTTGGGGCCCAGTCTGTGCTTGAGACTGGAAATGAATTTCCAGTTGCTAAGTGTAGCTGGAAGCCACGGTTACATTCTTAATCTTAGTCCTTGGAAATGTGTTTTCTGACTCTTCCCTTACACTTACCTGCCTCAAACTAATTGTGGTAGTTACTTTAAAAAGTATAAATAGATTACTCATAACGTCAACACACATGATTTTTCTAGTGCCTTTTCTCCTCTACCTCAGAGTTAAAAAAAGCACTAGAATGTCTCAAGTATTAATTTCACAACTGGCTACGATACAGTATTTAATATTGACAACTCTGGTCTCATTAGAGCCATGTAGACCTAAAGGATATTTATACTGTCTCATTTTATTTGTACTCTAACATTGTAGAAAATCTTTAAAAGTTGACTTTGTTTTAAGTGATTACATTTGTTTAGTTTCTTGGTTTCTTTTCCATGAAGTAAGTGGGAACGAGTACAATGTTACTGCATTTCTGCTGGTAGGAAGGCATTAAAATCCTTTGAAGCTGAGTGGGTTACTAATTATATATTGAAGCTGTTTATCAGTCTTTTAAATAGCAAAGATTTTTGCAATTGAAAAATCTGTGATTTGCTTCAAAAGTAAAATAAAGGAAAAAAACCAATGCCCAAACCCTCAAAAAACCCCAAAGCAGAATAAATTCCAATGCCAAGCAATGACAGCCTTTGTCATTTCACTTGTTTATGATTGCGTTTTATCCCATTAATCCGGGGATAAATCTGGCCTAGTCTCATGAAGTATGAATTAAACTTTACTACCTGAGCATCTCATTTGTGGTACTTGTGTGCTACGGGAACAGTCGCAGCAAATCCTTGAAGCCAAGTTCCCCGTGCTCTTTGTAAAGCTGGGAACGTAACTCTGCTGTTTTTCTTCGCAGAGACTTTTCAGACTGGAAGGGCGGAGTTTAGTATTTTCATACTAAGAAAATATTTGAACATATTATTCCAAAAGACAGTCTGAAATTTCCTTTTTTTTTTAGTGGTTTTCAGTTGAAAACAGATAGATCAGGTTTCATACTGACTGTTTAGATAGGTGCTTGTCATTCTAATAGTGAGCAAAGGAGGCTCGGTGTGTGCACGCCTTGAATGGCATGGAGCCGTGGGCAGGGAAAGCCTATTATGGGTGGATGTGGGAAAGCGTGAGCAAGACAAGGACTTCATTGCGTAGGAGATCACCTGTGGGTTGATTTTTTTTTTTTAGTGCCCTCACCTTGGAGAAGCTCTCAGACAGCACTAATTTGCAGCACAGTAAGTACAGAAAATAGGAAATAATAAGGCCTTACAGAAATGCATCAAAATAGATGACCCTTCAGTGTATGGCAAAGCAGCAGTAGTTTTATTTCTGTAATTATTAAGGATGTCATAAGAAAGGGCCTGGTTTTTCACTGATAGCTTAAACACTGGCAGCCATAGGGAACTCGGGAAACCTATGGAGAAAAGTTTAGCTGTATCTGTGAGTTATGTTTAAGGTGGCAGATCATCTTACTCACTATGTGCTGTAGTTTCCCCTAGTGTTTGACTGTGTCGGGGGGACAGAAGAGTTCACAGTTTCACTGATGACCACCTCCCTGCTAGAATCGTGTCTTTCCAAAGATTCAGTTCTCCTCAGCTGAAGGTTCATGTCAATTCAGCTGTTTTGCTGAATCTTCTATTTGATTTTTTTATATAGAGCCTTCTGCTTGTCTCACTGACATGCCACTTCAAAATTGCAAACTTAAAATTACTCTGATCTTAGCAAAACTGATATCTTCTGTGATTCTTAGTATGAAATCATGTAGTCTAATGGGAGGGGAGGAATTGATTCCGTTTCAGATAAAAGGGTTTTTTTGTCTATTTGTAATTAGAATGATGTGCCTACTCAGCTTCTTGTCTGTATCGGAGTTATGTTTTTCCCTGATAAAATCTGTAGGTACAGACAACTGTAAATGCATTAAATTGATTTCATTCTGTCATAATGTTGTGTAATTTGAGAACTGAAGCCACTGATGAAAACTGACGTCCAGAAGAATGGTACGGTTTTCAGCAGTCAAATTACATACTTAAGTACATCATGTTTATGTGTGTTACAAAAAAACTTCTCACAGGCTTTTTCCATTGAGGGCTCAGTCTTTTTGCCTCATGGGAGGCTGCATGAAGTGAAATCTCATATTCCTCATGCTATAGCACTTTTCTATAATCTGTCTCCCATAGAAACTTTCTGATGGCATCTATTAATTTTCTCCATAGATTTTAAATACTACTGATTCTGAGCAATTTGTTTAATTAGCCCCAAACTATCTGTGTAATTATTCCAATCTGTGCTTCTCTCTCAGCTTTTGCCTTCAAGGCCGACAAATGGCAGGAGGGGGAAAGGGCAGCTTCCTGCTAGCAGCTGCTGCGTCTTTGGTCCTCGGTGTGCTTTGTGCTGCGGGTTGTCTGAGCGGGTGGACTCCTTCTGAAAGAGCAGTGAGAAAAATGATGAAAATATTACTCAGCCTCATTTAAGAAGTCAAAACAAATATCAGTTGTGGCAAAAGCTTTCTTATCTTATGAAACGGGACATTTTTATGATTAGTGTTTCCCAGCTTTTTATTGCCGTAGTATCAGCTTACTCGTGAAATCCCAGACTGTGTCAGCCAGTGTTAAATTCAACTTTCTGTCTCTGTTCGTGCAGGGTTTAAGAGGAATGATAAATTAGCTCAGGATTATGGGTGTTTTGTACGCAGTTTAGGGTGAATGCTTACTGAATCGTCTTCATGTCTTTTAGTGGGCATTGACCCTTCTGGCTCCTGTATTGGTTATGTACCAAGTCTGAGGTCAGAAACAAGGATGTCAAATTGCAGCTATATTTGTCTGCACTGAGTATTTTTTATGTGTCATTTTTATTACTCATTCTAGGGTTTTCTGTCTTTCTGAGAATAAACCGGAGAAAAATCTTTACATTTTAGCCCAGCCCATACAGGTAACTTATGGTCAAACGTTGGCTGAAACACTTGTTTGTTAGGCACCGTCTCTAGATCACGAATAAAAAAATTAAATAGATTAGGAGAAGAGTAGAAAGCATTCTCAAATAAGACGACCTGCTTTTCAGAAGCTGGAAGCTTGCAAGCAGTGTCATGGCTAAAGCAGGAACACAGACCTGCCTTGTCTGTAGTGAAATGTATCATCACTTGTGCATTTAACATTAGCTTAGCGTGGGAAAATTCTTCAACAATCCTTTAAGAATAGGATAGTGAAATCGTATACTTGAAGGGTAAGTGGAAATTTTTATTTTGAGCTACGCTGCGATTATTGGGTGCCTTCACTTGTTAGGTTGTACCTACCGAAGATCGTTCCCTGGTCTCTGCAGAGTGGAGTTGAGAGAAAGAGTAAAAAAGACTAGGAAAATTTTTCCCAGAGATTCTAGAAAACTGGAAAATCATGTGAAGACATCCTCTGTCTTCTTTGTGCCTGTTGCTGAGCATGGTGAAGGACATTATTCTTGCTTTGTGTGGGAGCTGAAGGGAAGACGCTGTTCTTCTTTGCTACCAACCATCCTGTTTAAACTTCTCCAGAAAAGGTCGTGGAAATTTAACAGCTTACATAAATTGTAACCTCCAAGTCAGCTCTTCATCCTTCTTTTAACTGTGTAAGAGGACACAGTCAAACACATAGGAATGACTTCCTGCAGAAGCGTTTGATAGGTGAAGGTGGGAAGTTCAAACAACTGTGTGGCGTGCTTATCCAAGACGTTTGCCTTTTCTGTGCAGGAACAGATTATTTTTTTTCTCCATCTGTACACGAGCATGAAGTTGGCATTTTCTGTCTGCTTTGCACTGCTGTCTCAGGTGTGAACACAGCTGAAATCTGAGTTGAGTTGCATGTGACTGGATGGTACTACCATTCTTCTCCTCCACAGATGTCCCATGAGAAGGTACAAATGGAGCTCTGTGGGAGCGAAGGACTGAGCTAGGTTTGCTGAAAAGTGATCACCCTTCAGATAAAAGCTGAAATCATTACTGTTTCCTGGAAATCACTTTTAAGCCCCCCAGGTAATTCTCTTATAAACTTAAAACCTTTGCTCTGAAGGGAAAGCATAATTTAATCTAGACTGTAGAGTAGAGTTTGTATTAGTATTAAAGTATAAATAATACTTTGGTTTCTAGTCCTGAAATTGCTGTGCTATGTTCACCATAGCCCTGGGTGGCTGCCAGGCAAGTTATCCTGTGAAGCCTTGGTTTGCTGATGGCCAGACTTGCTTGGTCACGAAGTGACGCTGCAAGAATTGTGCATCTCCCTGTCCTCTAAATAGGAGCCAGGGGAAGAGAGAGGGAATCATAGAATCACAGAATGGTAGGGGTTGGAAGGGACCTCTAGAGATCATCCAGTCCAACCCCCCTGCCAAAGCAGGTTAGCCTAGAGCAGGGTGCACAGGAATGCGTCCAGGTGGGTTTTGAATATCTCCAGAGAAGGAGACTCCACAACCTCCCTGGGCAGCCTGTGCCAGGGCTCTGTCACCCTCACAGTAAAGAAGTTCCTCCTCATGTTCAGGTGGAACT